>OY728159.1:897650722-897814291 GCA_963277665.1 Viscum album
AGCCCTTCCACCCCCCTAGACAGCCCTCCCACCACTTGGACACCCCATACCCCCCTTAATATCCCCCACCCTTGTGGACAACCCCCACCCCCTAGACACCCCACCCCCTAGATAGCCCCACGACCCCTGTGGACAGCCCGTCAATGCCCCTGGACACCCCTACCCCCTGGATTTCCCCCACCCTCGTGGAAAACCCACCCATCCCCTAGACACCCCTACCCCCTGGATAGCCTCGCCACCCCCATGGATAACTCATCCACCCCCTGGACACCCCGTACCCCCTGGACAGCCTCGTTACCACCATGGACAACCCTCCCACCACCTAGACACCTCGTACCCCCAAGATAGCCCCCACCACCATGGATAGCCCACCCCCACCCCCTAGATACCCCTACCCTATGGACAGCCTTGTCACCACTGTGGGACAGCCCACCCACCCCCTGGACAGCCCGCATCCCCTGGACAGCCCTACTACCCCCATGGGCAACCCGACCACCCCCTGGACAGCCTGCCCACCCCTGTGGACACCCCCTACCCCCTGGACTGCCCCGCCACCCCTGAGGACACCCCCTACCCCCCTTGGACAACTTCCAACCATGTGGATAGCCCACCAACCCCTTGGACCCCCTGGACAACCCGCCCACCCCATGGACACCACTACCCCCTGGACAACCCTGCCACCCCCGTGGACACCCCCTACCCCCCTGGACAGCCCTCCGACCCCCAGGGATAGCCCGCCCACCCCCTGGACACCCCTACCCCCTAGATAGCCCCGCCACCCCCATGGATATGCCCCCACCATCAGGGATACCCCATACCCCTGGACAACCCCCCACACCCGTGGATAGACCGCCCACCCCCTAGACACCCCTACCCCCTGGACAGCCCTGCCACCCCCCGTGGACTGCCCTCCCACCCCCCTGGACACCCCCCACCCCCTGGACAACCCTCACCCCTCATGGACATCTCGTCCACCCCTAGACACCCCTACACTATGGACAACCCCGCCACCTCCATAGATAGCTCTCCCACCCCCATGGACACCCTGTACCCCCCTCGACAGCCTCGCCACCCCTATGGAAAGCCTTCCTACCCCCTGGACACCTCGTACCCCCTCGACAGCCCCTCCGCCCCCATGGACAACCCTCCCACCCCCTGGACACCCCGTACACCCCTGGACATCCTCCACCCCCATGGATAGCCCGCCCACCCCTTGGACACCCCCACCCTGTAGAGAACCCATCCCTCGGACACCCACACCCCCTAGATAGCCCCGCCACCCTTGTGGATAGCCCCCCCAGGACATCCCCCACCCCCTGGACACTGTCCAAATCCGTGAACACCCCCAACCCCCGTGGATGGCCCTCCCACTCTCCTAGGCACCCCTATCCCCCTAGATATCCCCTCCCACAACTGTGGACATCCCACCCACCCCCAGACACCCCCAACCCTAGGTACACCCCCCTACCCTGCTAGACAACTCCAACCCCCTGGAAGGCCCCCACCCCTATGGACACCACCCCACCACCTGGACACCCCCACCCCCTTGGACACCCCACCCTGATGGATATCCCTCACCCCCTTGGATGACCCCCCACCACCCCTGGACACCACCCCACCACTTGGACACCCCCAACCCCCTGGACACCCCCACCCCCATGGATGGTCCCCTACCTCCCTGGACAGCCCCCCATGGACGACCCCACCCCATGGACTTCCCCCACCTTGGATAGCCCCCCCCCACCAACCCCCTTGATGGACCCCACCCCCCTGGACACCCCTACCCCCTTGGACAACCCCCCAACCCCCTAGACAGCCCCCCCAATGGACACCACCCCACCCCCTAAACAACCCCACCCCCCTGGTCCCCCTCCACCCCCTGGAGACCCCCACCCCCTGGAGACCCCCACCCCTTGGACACCCCCTGGATACCCCTACCTTCTTGTACACACAACCCAACACCTTGGACATCCCCCACCCCCTGGAAAACCCCCACCTAGACATCCCCTACCCCCTTGGAAAGCACCCCCAACCCCCTAGACAACCCCACCCCCCCTTGACATCAATAGCTTATTTCACTCCTCAAGACTATATCATGATAAAATCATTGATAAAAAATACAATCCAATCAATAAGAATATCAATGTCCCCCTTTTTATTTTTTTTAAAAAAACCCACAAACAACTATTATACCAATATGTTTGTATCTTTTCCCACATTATTGATAATAAATAAAAAGGATATCTTGGGATATTCTCTTTTCATTTAACTTCTCTAAAAGATAAAATCTTATCCCTATTTTAATCAGAATTACATCATGCATCTCCTTTTGAGAGAATGAAAGTTTCACTGAAAACTTACCTAAGAGACTTTGCTCAATCTACTTTATATCTATATGGGATAACCTATAAAATAAGAGAGAATTAACCAAGACATAAAGGCTATACATTAATAAACTGAACATGTGATACCATTTTGAAATAACTCAAATTAGGGGTTGTATAACAGATCCATCATAAAGATATAGTCTACAATCAACTCAACACACAGATTATAAAATTCAAGCATAAGACATAATATGATATTTTATGGTTTTTAATGGGGGATATCATTATAAACCTAAAGTGAATTTGTGGTATCGAATGATAGATATTCTGTATTATGATCTATGTGTTATTCTGCAGGTAAATGCATAGGGAAGCTTCTTGATTTTGGAAAAATTGCAGGATCTATACCAATGATTTCCAAAACCGTTGGTATAGAATTGAAAAACCCACTCTTTTACAATGGTTTACAACCATTGGTAAATGTCTTAGTTCAATATTTACCAATTCTTTCAGTAACCATTGGTAAAGAATTGTTATTATCAATCTTTACCAATGGTTTTCAGAAACCGTTGGTAATGATCTATTGCAACGGTTTCTAAACCATTGGAAAATATAATATTATTTCTAGTGTCTTATACCAACAGTTATTTTACAACCCATTTGTATAAGCCTATCCCCATGGATTTCTTGCCAACGGTTGGCTAAACCGTTGGTATAAGTTTTACCAACAGTTACACAACCTTTACCAATGGTTTTAAACCATTGGTATATAATAAATTTCCAGTAGTGAAAGGAAATATTCAAGAAGATTTATATCAAGAATAGAACTCTTGTTTTATTTAATGAGTTTTATTGTTGTGAAAAAATCAGATAGGGTAGAAGTGTCTACTTTGTAATATTTGAGATGTAATGTAATAGTTATGTCCTAATTCTCTAAAACTCTATACCTGAAAAAAATACTCAATGTATAATTATTGACTTAACTCAAGATTAAGTAATGTTTTAAGGCCGAGTCCCTATAGTACATCCACCTAAGCCATGTCATACCGTATGAAAGAGGATCACCCACCCCATACTCAATATGATGAGGATAAACATCTTAAAGGAATAACAATGGTTCTTTAAGGCCTAAATAGGCTATTATTATCTACGTTTACTTACCTCTACTAAGAGGTGTCAAAGGAACCTATAAATGGAAAAAAGGTTCAATTTATTTCTCTCATCATGGTCAAACCCCTTAGGAGGGTTTCATGGGATCCTACACTAATGCCACTAAGTATCCTCAAGACCAGTCACTCCCATCAAGGGTGTGGAAGTCACAATATATCAATGTTCAATGCCTAGACCTGGACAAGTCATCAAGTTAGTGAACTAGGACCATTATGGTCTAAGTACTTTGTTCTACTCTTCTGAGGTATTCAATTTGTACAACCATTTTAATTTAACTTAAACATTAAATTTAAATTAAATAAAACATTTAACCAAAAGGGAATCACCCTAAGTGGACATCATGCATAAAACATGCCACGTAATCAAAAGAATAAATTCATTGGGATGGTAATAGAACCACCTACCTCATTTGAAGCTTTTCCCATTTATTCCCAAGGCTAGAAGATACTACTGAAGACTATCCAAACTCATCCCAGCTCCACTCAAGACTAACTCATTTCCTGATATCCTACTTTATATCACATACCATAAATAATTAACTATAATAATTTTAATTAATTATTAAATTTAAACCGAAGAAACATTATCACCAAACAACTCATCGGGTCATCATGTCACACTGGAACTAAGTCCAACAAGCCATGGTAGGTCCACAAAAGACCCCATTAACAATCTTGTCCCAAGATCTAAGAACTAGAACCATTTATAAATTTAATTTATTTTAATTTAAATTGGAACCTTATATAAAACCTTGTAATGTTGTACCTTTGATGAAAAAAATGGCAGTAGGATGATGTTGTCTTAATAAGTCCTTTAGCTAGGATGTGTGGAAGCCCCATCGATCATGATGACTTCCACAATGATCTAGTGGAAATTACCGAGAACCCTAAACCAAAATCAGGTGAAACCAATGGGAAAAGAGGGAAAACAACACAAAAGTAATGGGGAGAAAGAACCTTCCCAAAAATACCATCCAATCACGCCCAAAATTTCCAAGAATAGTGAATAAATGACGGAGGGGGTGATCCATATGAATCCCTCTCAAGCACGATGTTCTTCTAGAGAAAAAAGGGGGTCGAACCCCTTTTAAAATTTTAAGAAAACCTAGTGGGATTGTGTCACAACAAGATTCATATGGTCATGTCATGACCTTTCGAGTTGTGGCCCTAGAACCCTCAACTAATCCTATTTCACATCCTAAAGTACACTATGAAATCCAATCACATTGTGAATCATTATTCATGTTTTGAATGGTCTACTAAAAATTCTTTTAGCAGCCTTGGTCACCCGTTACCCCTTTAGTGATTTCTTAAACCCTCAAGCCTTCCAAAAAAGCTTAAAACATGTCCACAAACATATATTTAGGACATTAAAACTCTCAAAACCTCATTCCAGGTCACAGTTCTCAAAATAAACCATCTACCAAAATTCAAATTCAAATTCTTGATTAATTTCATAACTTTTTAGGACATGGGATATTATATATTATAAGTGATGAAACCACATGGGAATACACATGTACCTAAATCCATACATATGTGGCATATTCATGCACTCAACCTGTGAGGTGGAAAATGAATTAACTTGGCCTAAAAAGTTGGGTGCAACATATTCCATCATATGAACTATAGACATATGTTTTTAGTGCATAAACAACAATTCACCCCTCTATCCAATTAAAATTTGAATACCACACCACTCGAGATTTGAACCCAAGACGATGCGAAAAGGAGGGAACCACTTGGACCATTAGTTCAGGTCGATCCATTGATTTATAAACCTATTATTATATATTTATATATAAACTATTATAGATATATTTATAAATTTTTATATAAATTTTTATAATAATATAAAAAAATATTAATATATATATAAATATATAATACTTTATATATTTAGATATATATAAACTAATATATATACACAAATTAATATATTAATATATAAATATAAAATAATATATTTATATTTGTATATATGTGTTTATGTGTAAATATATATATACAAAATTAGTAATTTGTAATATTAATACATGTATATTCACACACACACCCACACACACACATATATAATCTTTTAATATTATTACTTATATTTATAAATTTATATATTTATATACTAATATACATTAAATATATTAATATACATATGTGTGTTTTAATAAAATTATACTTGAAAATTTATATATTAATTAATATATTAATATACTTATATTTATATATTAATTAATATATTAATATACATATATTAATATATTAATTAATATATTAATATACATATATTTATATATTAATTAATATGTTAATATAAACATATTTATATATTAATTAATATGTTCATACACACCGGAACACACAAAGAAATATATAAATTTTTAAGTATATTTATATCAATGTATATATATATAAATATATTAATATATATGTGTTTTTGTAAATTAATATAAATATTATTAGAAATATATATATATATATATATATATTAATTTGTATATTAAAAATCATCTATTTAGTTATTATTAATATATATACATATATATACAAACATATCTACTTATATATATATTAATATAAATATTATTATAAATTTATAAACACACACAAATTCATATATTCATTTATATACTAATGATCATATATTTAGTTATTACTAATTATTTATAATTAAGTCATAAGTTATGTGTGTGTGTTAATACGCATGTATGTATGCATGTAAATGTCTCTCTCTATGTATATATATGTAACATATATTTTTAATGATATATAATACTATTTATATGTATTATCATCAATATTTATATATATATTAATATATAAATTAACATAAATATATATAAATTAATATAAATACACACACACATATATATATTATAATATATAAATACTTATAAATTTATATATTAAAATATATATTAATATATAAATCAATATATGTGTGTGTGTGTCTTTGTTCATGTGTGCATATAAGGAATTCATGGACCATCACATAATCCTTTAGTAGTAGAAGAACACTTAAATAGAAAAATATATCCTTGAACAGAATCAATGAAAAAAATATTTGAAAAAGAAATAAAAAAAGAGTAAATCTGGTTGGTTGTTTGATGTGTCCTTTTCATCCTTTATGTATGGATAATGCTTGAGAAAAAATCACAAGGAGTAGTTGATCTATGATTACTACCACTGAGTGGGATACATTGACCATTGGATCATAATCTCTATCAAAGGATACCCAAAACATTTTAAGGTGTGATAGCACCTTCATGGGGGAGTCAATGAGGATCATAATAAAGAAAGATTCTATAAAATTTGTATGAAACTATTGATCAAAATTAACTTTTAACAAATGCACTAAAAAATACACCCATCAATGAGGATACCCATTTTTACTTTTATAGGGGATATACAAATTTTCTTCATAAATGAAGAACACGTATGTTATACTTGGGTATTATAAAAAAATAGCCATAATATATTACTTATTGATGAATTTATTCAATGATATTAATGTAAATATTTTAATCTAGATGAAACCATAAGGGTAAATACATGGAAGATAAATGCATCATATGCATGTTAAATGAATACATTGAGGTTGTTGACCACAATATGCACAAGCACCACCATGGTGTGGTGGTGCCTATTTTAGTTCACTTAAAACAATCTCCCACTTGCACTATAATCTCATTAAGAATTTATGATAAAATTTAAAACACTTTATAAATAAATCCAAAATCCTTTATATATGGTTTTATCAAGATCTCTTCATTTTGAAAAAAAAACATTGTCCAAAATTTTATCCTTGTCCAAGGGCCTAACTATGTGGTCATACAAGGTGTAGTAGCACTGGTATAAAATATAAAATACATATTTAATAGATATAATCAAAGTGCGGCCTCTAGAAAATCATCAGTGTTACTTAAGCTACTAAGGGGTCTAGTGTGGTTTTTATCAAACATACTCATATCTCTATATGAACATATACACCACAAGATATATCATATACATCATATATATAGCTTTATAATCCATTTCCCATGACATAGAGTAACCAATATACATGGAACATGTCAATCTAGTATATCCATCTCATCTAATGGATGAGTAAATCACATTTTCCTCATACTAGTAGCTAAACACATCATATGTATCTCAAAAAATAATGGCCATTAATTTACTCAATATAATTTAATGAAGGGATAGATGTATTTACTCATCGTACAAGTGAAAAAAATCCCATATTGGTTTCACTCAAACCAATGACATGATCACCAACATATCCAACCACACCATGATTATTTAAGTTCAAATTTGGACTTTCATAAGTATGGTATCAAAGTATTAAGGTTCTCATTCAAGGTATCTTATAATCCTTAGGTAATAAGGATTGATAAAAAGTATTCAGCCTAAGTATATCGATGACAATATGACATTCCATGAGATATACTTTAGAAAGTCAATCAAAGTAACAAGTCTCTATGTATTACCTCATGAATCTATTCTTTATATCTCATACATAACCCTTTGTAATTAGTATAATAATCAATTGATTCTAACAATAACATATCATTACAACATATAATATTCTCTAATGATCATCGATTAGGGATAACTCAAATTTTTGTACTTGAGGAGATATTATCATTCAAACATTTATGTTAAATATATATTTAAACACAACTAAATGAATGATAAATAACTATTTACTTTATTATAAAATCATGACACATTTAAAACCATTATAACCAATCTCTTATGTTTTTAACACCAAATAATTTATATGAAACGCATGTGGATATTGTGATAATTGTTTCGTTAACTCATTACATCTATATATAATTACCATTACATATCTATGTGACCATATGATAAAATAATCCCACTAAAACCTTTAGTTATTAAGAAATAAATTTTGAATAATGATGATAAATGTGAATCATATTCCTAATTTTCAACTCCTTGAACATATTCAAAATCCTTTTATGATATCAAATGTTATGATGTCAACTTTTGTTGTCTACTTAGAACTATTTTTAAGTTCATTATCATCATTCTTTGGAACCTATTCCATCAAACATTTATTTTAAATTAATATAACTACTTACATTTTTTTATCCACCATATACTAAACTATTTTAGGATAAAGTGACATTCAATTTATTATGGTAAAAACATGTAAAAATTTTCATTTTTCTTTACCATTATACCCTAAACTCTTTTAGGACATCAATTAAATTTCACTTGTAAAATAGGAAATCATAATAGTGATATTCAATTTATCACAAAAAATAAATGTAACTATTTAGTTTTTTTACTGTCACATATCCTATCACTTTAGGACATTAAGTGAATAATCATTTAATCTTAGACTAGAACAATCTTTTATGTTTCAACTTCAAACTTATCTAAGTTCATGCATACTGAGACTAGACTATTAGATAATAAATTCACTCTTAGAATATTTTTCCAAGAATTAACACAAAATACTTTATGTTAGGAAATAACACTTATTTCATTTTATTAGGATTATCAAACAAATAAAATATTCTAATCATATCTCATATAGTATTCTATATTTTTAGGGAAATTTATTTGAAAAGAAGATCATTATTTAAAATATTCCACTAATTAGTGGTGGGAATTACTTCCCCATATTTTAAAAAACTACTGGATAAAAGTTTTATCATGGATAAAACATTTTTATCCATCTATCCATTCTAAACATATTATATAATCTAGTGGAATGAAAATGTTTATTAACCACATAATCTCATTTATTAAAACAACGAGTTGTTTATAAATTCAAAAGAGATAAATACACATCAATAAAAATTTCTCCCACCTCTTATTTATGCATGTGAATGCATATATATTTTTTTATTACATTTTATTTTTTGTTTTTGAATAATCCAAAACAATCTTATTATTTTATGTGAAAACCAATTTTTACTTGATCTCTTTATTTTTATAATGACTTGGGTTTTAGTGATCAAAATTTTATAATTATTATTTAATTTTAAATATAAGTGCTATATATTCTTTTTATTTAACTATTATGAAGTATAATTATATCTCTAGAATGTTTTCATTTTGGTCCAAACTTACCGCATGCATTTGGTTTCATGATTTATTTTCAGTTTAAAATAATTTATAGTTTTCTTTTGTTATTATATTCTAACATGAGCTATACTCATCATATTATTACAAAACCTATTTTGTTAGATAGAAAATAGATTTATATAAATTTAATTAATATAAATGGAAGTCTAAATTTGTTATTTTAGTGGTGTAAAAAATTACTGAAGTTTATGAAATAGTATCAGAATTCTAGAATTTCTAGAATTAAAAATATATTTTTTATTTCAATGATATCTCTTTCAATATTAATCAAAATCGCATACCATTTCTCTCCATTAAAATATAATAAGTTTTTAAAAATTTAATTAAACTACAAAAATGTATAAAAATTTAATTTAGGTGCCTTAAAAAATGGTCAAATTCTATAAAATTTCAATTACTTTTTCAAATGTTTTATTTTATACATTTCACTATTCTTTTGATCATATCTCTTGATATACATATCAGATTGAATTGATTTTTGATTTTTCTGGAAATATATTAAAATTATATTCATTTAATTATTCCAAAAAAACATCTAATTATATTGTTTAGATAGTTTAAAAAATCACAAAAAATTGTGTATCATGATTTTCATGAAATGATGAACTACTATTTATCATCTCATACCTCCAACATATTTCCTCCCTGGATGAACTTTCCAGCTTATTTTAAAATGTAAATGGTAGGTTTTTTATATCTTAAATGTAATAGTATTCCATTCTAAGTATCCAACACAAGATACACCACAAATAGAAGTAATCTCATCAGCATTGCGCATTAGCAACAATAATGGTTATTCTTCAATGCTTCAGGTTCTCAACATCCTCTTCCAATGAAATATACTTTCTCCTAGTAAATGATATGTAATTCAATGGTAGATAATCATTTCACCTTAATTTTATATTCCTTATTTCAATGATATATCTACAGTACCAAAGGTAGATCAACTATCACTCTAATAGTAGATCAAATATCACTCCAATGACAAATCATTTTATATAGTGATGGTAGAATATCCACTGCGACCATACCAATAGCACCGACCATCCACTGTAATGGTAGCTCTTTGACAACATGTCTTAGTGGTAGTATCACAACAATAATAGATTATTTTTACCACTTGGTATAAATTTTTATGCTACCGCTAGGTAATTTTTTCCTACCATCAGGTATATTTTATCCTACCATGTGTTGAAAATTTTCTACCTTTAATTATAAATTTATGCTACCGCCAATTACTTTTATTGTTATAATTTTTTTAATACTCTATTTTTCAACATTTTTATTATTTTGAATTACTGCATACTTATTATAATTATTTTAAGTATTTTATTAATTTCTAAAATTCATATATATTATATGAATTCAATACGATGTAATTTTAAAATATTTAATCTATCATAATGTATGTTTAAAAATATAATTCATTATCCATAGAATGTTACAAAATTTGGGTATAATATTATTTATTTCCTATATTCATTATTTTAATTATGTATAAAATATTTATTAATATTGTTAAATATTTTAAAAATGTTTTAATGTATTAAATGCATGAAAAATATGTCTTTATATTTATACATATTGTATTTTAATTTTTTTATTAGTAGCCAATCTGATTGAAATATTCATGGAATTATCTGACTTAATTTGAACTATTTATTTTAAATTATTTTTAGCCTATTATTATAAATACTATTTTAAGAACTTAAAGGGTTTTTCAAATTGTTTTTAATTCAAATGATTATTGTTACAATTTTTATGGAGATTAACTTTCTCTCTTTTGAACAATTATTATTTTTAAATTGTTTTACCCAAGAAAGGTGTTTGTTAATCTTTTTAGATATCTATTTAAATGAATTTTGAGAATCCTTGAAAGTAATCAAATACATTGGATAACTTCTTCAAAACTCTGTTTGATTTTAGAAAATGATGTGAACTTTCAACATGTTGTGCAATATGTGAAGTCCCATGTGATACTCTGTTTCACCATCTAGATGATCTTTCAAGTGAAAAATTACATCTTCTTCGACTTCTATTTCCATGAAGAGATAATCTGATCCAATACACAAGAACCAGTACCTGTGTTTTTTTTCTTCTATCTAATTTTCAGGTTTCTTGAGTCTGTAAAACGACTTCCTACCATTCATTCACAATATATTTTTCTATTTATTATTTTACATATAGAAGCATTTATTCTTCTCTTCTCAGGGTTGTGACTCTAATATTATAATTTTAGGACCATTTGGGTTGTGATTCCCCTTATCTAAAATCCATTTGTAATTGGGTTGTAACTGCCAATACAAAAGATACTGTGTCATGTTTATCCCTTTAATTTATAGAAAATGGTCTTTTAGTAAGGTTATGATTCCCATTTAAAAATTAGGTAGCACACAATGTATCTCTTACAGAGTAGAGAGGTATAAGACTGGACTAGGTCCACTTTGGACTGAACTAGTATAAAAATCCATGTTTTCTTTATTTTATTTTTACATATAATTTACTATAATAATTAACCTTGATAAATAATTTAAATAATCAATTTATTTGATTAAAATTTTAATTTGGACCATTAACCCCCTCTAAAACATCAACCATTTCCTTATCCAGCATAACAATTTGTTTCAAAGGGTAACTACAATTAAGAATTGTTTAGATCCATTATTCTCTTTCTCAACACCAAACAATCGGTATTAGAGTTTAACATTCTTAAGGATATTTTAGATCTATTATTATTTTTCTTGATACCAAACAATTGGTATAAGTGGTTGTTCCTTTTGGAATTAGTGAATCCTTATATATATATTCTATTGTTTATATTTAATTGTGAAAAATTATTCTTAGAATTCACAGTCTAAGGAAAATATCATTAATATAGAAGGTCTAAATACAAACAATTCTTGGATTATTCATAATACACTACACTTTGATGGAAATAATTATGGCTACTAGAGATCTTTAATGGAAGCATACAGGAAAAAAATTAAGCATAGAACACTGGTCCATCATGGAATAATAATACACACTACCAAATTTTGACTCAGATAAACTTACCAAAAATGATGTTGTTAAATATGTTTTAAATTACAAAGTCATTAATATTTTATTTTGTTCAATTAACAAAAGATTTTTTAATCATGTAACTAATTGTAATACAACTCATAATATTTGTAAGATTATTCAAGTCACTCACCTTGTCTAATAGAAATTTATTTTAACTAAGATTGGAATTCTTTAAGAAAAGTACCATGACTTCAAGGTGGGTGAAGATGAAAATTTAAACCAAATGTTCTACCGATTCACAAGCATTGTGAATGGAATGAATACACTTTGAGAAGTTTTGGAAAACCATGTACTTATTAAAAGAGTCTTGTGTGCATCACTAAATAAATGGAATGAAAATAAGGTCTCTATTGACAAAATCAAGAACTTTAAAGAGTACACTCTCTATAAATTAATTAGATCATTACTTCAGTATGAACTGTAACATAAGAACATAATTGATGAGGAGAAAAAAAAAAGAAAATCCGTATCTTTTAAATATATAAATGTTTTTTCTGTTGATTCTTCTGATTCTAGTCTACAATATAGTGAAAAATAAGATATGGATCATATTGTGGCTGGGGTTTACAAAATAATTAAAATTAAAGGATTCAAGAACCAATTTAGAAGAAACCTTGAAAAGGAAAAATGAAAGGGAGATAAGAGAGGAAGTAATAGTTATAATTATTTAAATGTTAATTATTTTGAGTGTAGGAAGAAAGTTTATAACAATAATGAATATCCAAAACTAAATAATAAAGATAAAGAAAAAACACATACAAAAAGAAATTGACAAATATTTAGAGTTTTATAAGGGAATTTGATTATAATAAACTATCTATAAATGAGAAATAATCTATTAACTTATTCTTAATGTTTTATTTAGATAAGGTTATTAATAATTGGTTTTATTCTGGATATTCAAATTCTGATTTTTATACTGAAAATATAAATATTTCTTATTTAAATAAAGAAATTGAAAGATAAAGAAAATATTTTTTCAAACCTGCTAATATATATAACAATATTGAGAAAAATAATGAGAAACAAGTTTTGGGAAATAAAATACTTTTATAAGATTTTGAAAATTTAAGGAATACTATTTCTACTTATCATTCTGTAGTTTATGATAATTTGGAATCCACTCAAGATTTGAAAGAAAAATTGAAAATGGAAGTTAGGATTCTTAAACAAACTTTATATTATTTTATTAAAGCTAATAAAAAGTATCATAATATGATGTATTTGAATAAACTAAATAAAAATAAATATGGAATTGAATATGATAAAAAATTACCTCAAATTTATAAACATAATTTTGTTAAAAGTAAAAATGGATGTACTTATACTTTTACCTATTTTAAATGTGACATTAAAGGTCACTATGCATATGATTATACTATTAGATTAAAAATTCTTTTTGGATTTACAAAAAACTCATATTTATAAAAAACATTTATCTAGAGTGTAACGCCCCGACCCCAGCTACCTAGAGTCGGTGCATTACTTCGTAACATTGGCATGATCACAAAAGATCAAGTCTCAAAAGACCGATTAGTTTAGTAGCCTTGGAAACACTAGATACATTCGTAAACGTTACATTACATCATAAAGTGAAAAACTACAATAACAAAGTCTCCATAGTCCACACTCATATCCTCTTCTGAAAATCCCTGCAGGTCATTCATAAAATACTTCTTCACATTCTGGAAAATATTAAAACATTGAAAGGGGTGAGCTCAGATGCTCAATAAGGATAACAATAATGCGGAAGCTTTCATAAATAAACATAAAAATTTAAGGCAATGTATAACTAAAACAAAATCCTTTTAAACTTGAACATCAACATAATATGGAAAAAGTAAAATGAGATAATTCCATTCACTTCTTCACATGGATATTCTACTGGTCGAATAATCACATGCAATATCAATAACCACTTTCATAATGAGGGAATGTATAATGCCAGACATTCTGAAACACTTTGTCAAGGCCTCGGCCAAGACGTCTAAAATGATTAAGGCATCGGCCAAAACCATAAATCAAATTGGGAAAGGGCCTCGGCCAATTCCACGTCTAGTTGTCTCATGAGACCTATCGATGCATCGAGGAGCTATAGCGGGCTCCACCCATCACATATTAAGTCCAATACATTCCACATATGAATAGGTTTAAACATAACATAAATATTCGTATTAAAACTAGCATACGAAATGTCAACAATTTCTCCATAAACTATGGATGGTATAAAAATAACACATCCACAGTCAAATATTTCACAAAATGTTCAATGGAAGTTTTGTATCATAAATCAATTTCAATTAAACTTAAAACCCATCAAAAGATGTTGACATGGATGAAATCAAAGCTATTTGAGAGTAATATCTCTCCTTTTTGAAATCATTTAA
Source organism: Viscum album (assembly GCA_963277665.1). Classification (NCBI taxonomy): domain Eukaryota; kingdom Viridiplantae; phylum Streptophyta; class Magnoliopsida; order Santalales; family Viscaceae; genus Viscum; species Viscum album. The sequence continues at coordinate 897,665,789 of OY728159.1, forward strand.
AAGTCCCATAATTATAAAATAATACATTTACTTTGAAGATATTCTTATAAGCTTGTTAGGGAAGCTTCGACGAAGTTATAATGGCGGAAAATAGCCGCACCCGCCGTATAAGTTAAAAAAAACATTCTTACCTTAAATTTGTCAAAGAGGTCAAAAAGTACATTGTTTGGAAAACGACGGTAAGATTACTTTCAAATATGTATAAGGGTATAAATGACTTTAACACATTTTCCATTTAATAGTAAAAATGTTTTGAAAGACATTTTTAAGAAACATGGATGTGGATGATAACGAGGTCCCAGTAGATAATTATGTATAAACAACCTTGGATAATGAAGAGGTTGTGAAGTAAACCCTTACCTTGTACTTTTCCTTGGTTGGGGTAGGTTAAACTCCTGTATAATGGTGAAATAATTGTTATTAAATTATACAAGAATCATATACATTCATATTATATCATATATGATCTTTCAACATTGCTTTGTTAACAATATCTTAGATTTATCGTTGTTTCGGGTGTTAACTTACTCGATTTCTTTTATATGTTTTGTTACGTAAGTCGTGTTTTTCATGTATAGGTTATATCTTATTCATATCCAGAATGATATCATGTCCTCAAACATTATTTTTAAATCATCAAATGATAATTATACTTGAATGGATACGACAGAGAATGAATCTCATCGCGTTCGTGGAGACGGTAGTCCGTACGTACGCACGAGCGACAATATCATTATTTTGATATTAAAATAATATATAATTGGATAGTATATCATATATACAGAATCATTATCATGTTATATTTATTATTTACATGAATTACATATCATTATTATACCCATCTAAATAATAATATATTGAATAACAATTACACCACGACGTAGAGACGGTAAGCCGTACGTACGCACGTATGGTGACATGTCATTCAAATGATGGGTAGAATACTGAATATGGTTGTTACATATTTATAATAACATCAAATTATATAGAAGATACTGGAGTTATAATTTTATAATTGAAATAATAAACAAAGAGGGAGTGGAAGAAGAAAGAAACTTGAAAGAGGGTGATGAAAATGTTACCTCTTCTTCGGGTTCTTCCTTTTGATTTGATCAAAAGGACTCCTTAGGATGGCTTTATGACTAAAGTAAAGCTTCTAGGATGAAGGGAGAGAAGTTGGGAGAGTATTTGGGCAGAGGTTGGCCGAACCAAAAGGCTTGTAAGTGTGAATAAGGTGGTAGAGGTGGGGGCCTTTTATAAGAGGAGAGGAGGGGCTCTTTTGGAAAGATTGAAATGTTACATTATTATACAATGATTTTCGGATTCTAAAGGTCCCAAACTTATAAAATTAGTGGATAAGGTGATAAGGGTTCGAAATATCCTCATACAATAGGCTTTGGACAAGTGTAAGCCTTGTATGTTGCATTATCTTCTCATTTTATTTAAATCGTTAAATAATGAGGTCATCGCTGTATCATCATGATGTCATAAATAATTTAATTTATTTAATGTCTAAAAATTCTAGAAAAAACACTATGATGTATGAAATCTTTTTATCTTTCCAATGACTATTTATAGTCAAAAATATGACTTTTATAACCCCATATAAAAATTGTTTTAGTAAAACATTTCATGTTTGTGTCATTTTTTACTTTAACATTAAATAAAAGGTATTTATGTCATTTTCCAACTAAAGTGGCTCCATGGGGTCCCCAAGTTGACCCATGGATTGTCTTGGTCGGACATGGCACATCCAATGAGGGTAGGACATGTGTCAAGCTCATCTCATATTATTAAAACATTATTTTTACCTTAAACTACACTAATTACCTCTAATCGTGATTAAGAACTTAAGAGTTACTATTCACAAAAAATTATTTTAATCTCATTCAACCACATTTTACTTCTTAATGACCACCATGTATGTCGGATTTTTGAAAATCAAATCACAGAAGTGGTAATATTTCATTTAAACGAAAAATCAGTTATTTAACTACCACTTAGTGGTTTCACTATTCATCAAAAATTGAAGTTTTTCAGAACAATGCCAAAATTTCACCCTAAGCTATATTTGATATTCCGAATTCAAAAATGATGTCTATTTTAAAAAATTCCAAACATATAAGTTTCATTAATTAAGTTTATAATTAATTCCCGCTGTCACAACAAATAGCGTGTTTTTAAGAAACAATTTATATCAAAAGATTGACAATTGTTTATGTCCAATTTCAATGTTAAATTAATTCTAATGACCACCATTGGATAAAATGGTAAAAATATATTATAATTATACTTTAAAACCAATAAATAGTATAATTTATCACAATAAATTAGTTTGATTAAAAAAGTTGTTTTAAGTATTTTTCACTATTCATAAAAAAATTGGAAGTTCTCAGAAAGTTACAAAAAATTCAACTTAGGATAATTTCGATATTACGAATACAAAAATGAAGTCCATTTTGAAATATAAAATTTCTATAATTTTAAAAAGTGGTTATTACTATTCATAACTGCTACTTTGATTAGTCGCGGTGTGTTAGAACTCGATGTTGCGTACAATGCAAGCTATTGCATTATTGAATGAGAAGCGTACCATGGAAGCTCGGGGTGTTACATTCTCCCCCCCTTCAATAAATTGTGTCCCCGCAATTTGAAATTTTTCTTGGAAAATAAAAGGTTGAAAAGAGAAAATACCTTTGGGGAAAACCCACATCGGAAATAAGATTAATAAAATTTAGCCTTAATAAGAGGGAAAGGGAAATGAAAAAGTCACCACCCAATTATGATCTCTATTAAGAGAACATTGGTGGAAATTAGAGACATATAATTGGAGGAAAAATGTAAATATTTGTAGGGGTGATTGAGGTCATCAATCACAATCAACTGTCAAATTGAGGGCCTCAAAGCCTTCAATCTATGTTGATTTAAAATATCATCAGTTCAACAAGACATAAGGTATTAGGATAACACATTTTTTTGTTTTAATATCCCTTTACTAAAGTTTAAGAATTAATTTATTCATTGAATAAGAGATAGGTATATATATATTTATGCTTGACAATTAGAGTTTCAACCTTCAACTCATCTTTCACTCAAAAAGATAATAGAACTCAAAAATATTATACTTATCCTAATTGTATAAGGTTCCCAATGTTAACACACACCATTTAGATTAGTAAAATTATTTTGTAACAACCAGGGACTTCCTGTAGGCTAGTGGTAGGAAATAAAGGCATTTCGCACTATGGTTGTGGGTTCGATTTCTACAGCTTTGTCCAACGCGACGGGTTATGCCTCACCCTGCAGGTTGTCCTTTTCCTAAAACTATAGTATTATAATATTCCAAAAATAATCTTCATAAATTTTTTTAACCTTAAACAATACTATCCAAATATCAACTTAATCCACTCCAACCTTTATAATTATCCAAAATACCTCTGTCCAGACTTTCTCTAAAAGGTCTCTTAATTCCAAAATCAATTTATCAGATTCCCCAAACAAAGTAAAGTTTCCCTTATTGTCACATACTAAAAATATAATTATCTTCAACATATTAAAACCTTACTGAAATCAACAAGTACTGCAGTACAATACTTATATATATATATATCACATTATTCTAATAACCAGAATATAATCCATGAGTCCAAAAGCACCCATACATTAGTTATTCTGCTTCAACTGTAGTAACAACATAAGATTGTCCTTGATCCCTTGACCTTTTCTGAGGTAAGTTTCCCTGACGCTTAGGACATTCATTTGCATAATGACCCATTTCTCTACAATTGTAGCATTCAACTTTGATAGCCTCTTTCTTTCCCTTGCAATCACGAGCCTGGTGACCCTTTTCTCCACATTTATAACAAACTCCCATTCCTTTTAGGCAAGTACCAGGGTGATTCTTCCCACAATTATCACATAATGGAAAATCCTTCTTTCCCTTTTTTCCTTTATCTGTCTCTTGTTCCACCGTTCTCTTCTTCTCTTGCTTTACTTTGTTGTCATAAGACTTAGAGAATTCCTTTTCTGTCTTGATAGCACACGAGAAAATATATTCGTATGATGAGAAAGATTGTGATACTAAAGCTCGACGGAGAAATGGTTTCAACCCATCAAAGAAACGATCAGGCTTAATTCTTGGGTTACGTATGTAATCTGCAACATACCTTGCTAACCTTGTAAAGTTAGCCTCATACTTTGCGACATTCTCATCCTCCTTCTGCCTCAGACTCAGAAATTGCCTTTCCATATCCGCTCGATGGTCTCGAGGAAAGTATTTTTCTAAGAACAGCTCTTTGAACTCTTGCCATTCCATGTTTGTTAATTCATCATCTTCCTTTGTGTTTTGAATTAGTGACCACCATTGATCGACATCTCCAGTGAGGCGGTAAACTGCCATGACAACATTCTCCCTTTCACTACTCCCCAAGGCATGGAATATTTTCTCTAAGGAATTTATCCATTGCTCAGCTACTAAAGGATTTGTACTCCCATTGAAGGTTGGTGGTTGTTGCCTCATGAAACGGTCTAGAATTGATCCTTCACATTGCGGATCAGGGTGCTCCATACGAGTAAGGTTTTTATTCATAACCTGCGTGAGTTGTCCCAGTACGGTGAGAAGCTGATCAGCACCAGTTGTATCACTAGCTCCACCATAATTATCTTGAGCAAGAGGGCAATCCCTACATGGAGTGCGGGAATTGATACGGTTTCCATTCCTTCCACTAGGCGCCATTTCTAAATAATGGCATAAACTAGATTAGTTCATGAATCAAAATACATAATTCCATACTTGTAAAACACTTAACATAAATTGAACTAATTATGGATATAATCCATAATTATAAAAAAAATTTCTTTGAGGAAGTATATACTTGTAACCCTTCATAGTGGTTTGTAAAGAAAATGGGAATTATCCAAAGCATATCCCCCGGGAGTGTCGTAACCAAGAGTGCAGCAAGGCCCGTTGTCGTGCACCAGTTCCCGTTCGAGTCTAGCTCAAAGCGGTGTTTTCGGGTTTTACCCCTAGGTACATCTGTGCCAGAGCCGCCTCTACCTGCTCATATCCAGAAAGGGATGTATTGCTCGGAAAACTCACAACATCTCTACAATACCAAAATTCTAGGATGTTATTCTATACTAATCCTCAAAGTCTATCTTCGGGATATGTGCTCTAATTAGAGTTTATCTAAATCTAGCTTCCAAGGTTAGTACTAAACTGCCTATGATACCAACTGTAACGCCCCGACCCCAGCTACCTAGAGTCGGTGCATTACTTCGTAACATTGGCATGATCACAAAAGATCAAGTCTGAAAAGACCGATTAGTTTAGTAGCCTTGGAAACACTAGATACATTCGTAAAAGTTATATTACATCATAAAGTGAAAAACTACAATAACAAAGTCTCCATAGTCCACACTCATATCCTCTTCTGAAAATCCCTGCAGGTCATTCATAAAATACTTCTTCACATCCTGGAAAATATTAAAACATTGAAAGGGGTGAGCTCAGATGCTCAGTAAGGATAACAATAATGCGGAAGCTTTCATAAATAAAAATAAAAATTTAAGGCAATGTATAACTAAAACAAAAGCCTTTTAAACTTGAACATCAACATAATATGGAAAAAGTAAAATGAGATAATGCCATTAACTTCTTCACATGGATATTCTACTGGTCGAATAATCACATGCAATATCAATAACCACTTTCATAATGAGGGAATGTATAATGCCAGACATTCTGAAACACTTTGTCAAGGCCTCAGCCAAGACGTCTAAAATGATTAAGGCCTCGGCCAAAACCATAAATCAAATTGGGAAAGGGCCTCAGCCAATTCCACGTCTAGTTGTCTCATGAGACCTACCGATGCATCGAGGAGCTATAGCGGGCTCCACCCGTCACATATTAAGTCCAATACATTTCTCATATGAATAGGTTTAAACATAACATAAATATTAGTATTAAAACTAGCATACGTAATGTCAACAATTTCTCCATAAACTATGGATGGTATAAAAATAACACATCCGCAGTCAAATATTTCACAAAATGTTCAATGGAAGTTTTGTATCATAAATCAATTTCAATTAAACTTAAAACCCATCAAAGGATGTTGACATGGATGAAATCAAAGCTATTTGAGAGTAATATCTCTCCTTTTTGAAATCATTTAAAAGTCCCATAATTATAAAATAATACATTTACTTTGAAGATATTCTTATAAGCTTGTTAGGGAAGCTTCGACGAAGTTATAATGGCGGAAAATAGCCGCACCCGCCGTATAAGTTAAAAAAAACATTCTTACCTTAAATTTGTCAAAGAGGTCAAAAAGTACATTGTTTAGAAAACGACAGTAAGATTCATTTCAAAAATGTATAAGGGTATAAATGAATTTAACACATTTTCCATTTAATAGTAAAAATGTTTTGAAAGACATTTTTATGAAACATGGATGTGGATGATAACGAGGTCCCAGTAGATAATTATGTATAAACAACCTTGGATAATGAAGAGGTTGTGAAGTAAACCCTTACCATGTACTTTTCCTTGGTTGGGGTAGGTTAAAATCCTGTATAATGATGAAATAATTGTTATTAAATTATACAAGAATCATATACATTCATATGATATCATATATGATCTTTCAACATTGCTTTGTTAACAATATCTTAGATTTATCGTTGTTTCGGGTGTTAACTTACTCATTTTCTTTTATATGTTTTGTTACGTAAGTCATGTTTTTCATGGATAGGTTGTATATTATTCATATCCAGAATGATATCATGTCCTTAAACATTATTTTTAAATCATGAAATGATAATTATACTTGAATGGATACGACGGAGAATGAATCTCATCGCGTTCGTGGAGACGGTAGTCCGTACGTACGCACGAGCGACAATATCATTATTTTGATATTAAAATAATATATAATTGGATAGTATATCATATATACAGAATCATTATCATGTTATATTTATTATTTACATGAATTACATATCATTATTATACCCATCTAAATAATAATATATTGAATAACAATTACACCACGACGTGGAGACGGTAAGCCGTACGTACGCACGTATGGTGACATGTCATTCAAATGATGGGTAGAATACTGAATATGGTTGTTCCATATTTATAATAACATCAAAGTATATAGAATATACTGGAGTTATAATTTTAGAATTGAAATAATAAACAAAGAGGGAGTGGAAGAAGAAAGAAACTTGAAAGAGGGTGATGAAAATGTTACCTCTTCTTCGGGTTCTTCCTTTTGATTTGATCAAAAGGACTCCTTAGGATGGCTTTCTGACTAAAGTAAAGCTTCTAGGATGAAGGGAAAGAAGTTGGGAGAGTATTTGGGCAGAGGTTGGCCGAACCAAAAGGCTTTAAAGTGTGAATAAGGTGGTATAGGTGGGGGCCTTTTATAAGAGGAGAGGAGGGGCTCTTTTGGAAAGATTGAAATGTTACATTATTATACAATGCTTTTCGGATTCTAAAGGTCCCACACTTATAAAATTCGTGGATAAGGTGATAAGGTTTAGAAATCTCCTCATCCAATAGGCTTTGGAAAAGTGTAAGCCTTTTATTTTGCATTATCTTCTCATTTTATTTAAATCATTAAATAATGAGGTCATCGCTGCATCATCATGATGTCATAAATAATTTAATTTATTTAATGTCTAAAAATTCTAAAAAAAACACTATGATGTATGAAATATTTTTATCTTTCCAATGACTATTTATAGTCAAAAATATTACTTGTATAACCCCATATACAAATTGTTTTAGTAAAACATTTCATGTTTGTGTCATTTTTTACTTTAACATTAAATAAAAGGTATTTATGTCATTTTCCAACTAAAGTGGCTCCATGGGGTCCCAAAGTTGACCCATGGATTGTCTTGGTCGGCTATGGAACATCCAATGAGGGTAGGACATGTGTCAAGCTCATCTCATATTATTAAAACATTATTTTTACCTTAAACTACACTAATTACCTCTAATCGCGATTAAGAACTTAAGAGTTACTATTCACAAAAAATTATTTTAATCTCATTCAACCACATTTTTCTTCTTAATGACAACCATGTATGTCGGATTTTTGAAAATCAAATCACAGAAGTGGTAATATTTCATTTAAACGGAAAATCAGTTATTTAACTACCACTTAGTGGTTTCACTATTCATCAAAAATTGAAGTTTTTCAAAATAATTCCAAAATTTCACCCTAAGATATATTTGATATTCCGAATTCAAAAATGATGTCTATTTTAAAAAATTCAAAACATATAAGTTGCATTAATTAATTTTATAATTAATTCCCGTTGTCACAACAAATAGCGTGTTTTTAAGAAACAATTTATATCAAAAGATTGGCAATTGTTTTTGTCCAATTTCAATGTTAAATTAATTCTAATGACCACCATTGTATAAAATGGTAAAAGTAAATTATAATTATACTTTAAAACCACTAAATAGTATAATTTATCACAATAAATTATTTTGATTAAAAAAGTTGTTTTAAGTATTTTTCACTATTCATAAAAAAATTGGAAGTTCTCAGAAAGTTACAAAAAATTCAACTTAGGATAATTTCGATATTACGAATACAAAAATGAAGTCCATTTTGAAATATAAAATTTCTATAATTTTAAAAAGTGGTTATTACTATTCATAACGGCTACTTTGATTAGTCGCGGTGTGTTAGAACTCGATGTTGCGTACAATGCAAGCTATTGCATTATTGAATGAGAAGCGTATCATGGAAGCTCGGGGTGTTACATAGAGTATCATAAAATACATGTGTAAACTTTATGTGGGTACCTAAAAACTATATTACTAATCCTATTAGACCCAAAGTAGCTTGGGTACAACTTTTTTAAATAATTGATTTTTATAGGAAAAATGCCTTGGATGTCTCAATAATGACATATGGTACATGGATATTAGATTATCTGGGAATATGATTAGAGACCCCTCAAATTTTACCACTTAAAACACATGTGATGTAGACATTGTTACATTTGGAAAAAAATTTCAAAGGCAAAGTAAAATATTTTGGTAAAGTTTGTCTTTATCATTCTACATTTATTTCTAAAGGTTTATATTTTGAAGGATTAAAACATAATCTAATTAGTATATCTCAATTGTGTGATTATGGAATGGAAATGAAATTTCAAAATGAAAAATATTTAGTTTTTAGGGATGATTATTTATTATTTTATACTAATAAAAAGGAAAATATTTATACTATTAGTTTTTCTGAACTAACAGTTAAACATGTTAAGTGTTTCAATACTGTATAGAGTGATAAAATAATTTGAAATCAATTTTTAGGTCATGATAATTTATTAATGTTACATAAAATCTAAAAACATGAGAATGTGATACAATTACCATCCTTGAAGAAAGAACAACTTCATGTTTGTGACACTTTCATGAAAGGGAAACAACATGAAATTTCTTTTAGGACTATCAATTAGATAAGTACTAATAGACATTTATAGTTAGTATATATTGATTTATTTAGACCTACTCAAATCTATATCCTTGTTGGAAAGAAATATACTTTAGTTATTATTAATTACTATAGTGAATCTATATGGGTTTACTTTCTTGCTCATAAACATGACATTTTATCTAGATTTACATTTTTTTTTGTAATTTAGTTCAACATATAAATGGATGTATTATTATTTCTATTCATAGTGATAAATGAGGTTAATTTAATAATATAGATTTTGAAAGAATATATTAAAATAATGGTTATTTTCACAATTTTTCTTCTCTTAGAACACTACAATAAAATGGTGTTGTAGAATGAAAAATAAAACTCTTATTAAAATGTACCGAACAATGTGAAGTGTGTAATGGACCGGACCTCTCCGGTCCATTCCTTTGTGAAATGTGGTGCTGGAGGTGTGCCAGGAGGTCAAGGTGACTTGGGGGTGCGTTTGGGTGGACTTTTAAGGAAATATAAAGGGCAATAGATTTCGCACGGTTGGCGCACGGTTTGGCTAAACCATGCGGCCAAACCGTGCAAGGTTGGTGTTGGAGGCAGTGGTTAACTCACGGTTAGTGCACGGTTTGGCTAGCCGTGAAGACTAACCATGAAAAGAGTGTTTGGCGAGGCAGAAGCTAACGCACGGTTAGCGCATGATTTGTTAAACCGTGTAGATTAACCATGTGGGCACTTAAAGTTAGATCCTAAATTTTTTGATCTGAACTATTTTGCCTCTAAATGGTCCGTTTAATCCCCTAAGTGGCCATAACTCAGGATTACCCTTACTTGGAGGTAGAAGAACCACTCCCAAGTGTTTTGGAGGTGATCTGGAGGCTTTTCTTGGTGAATCGAAGTCGGTTTCTTGAGGTGTGTGATCGTTCTTGCTTGATTTCCTAGATCTAATCAGATCTACTCCTTCTTTTCTCTCAGTTTCTTAGATCTACACCCATTATGGGTAGATCTAAGCGTGTGGATGTCGAATATGATTATCTTTGGTCTTGGTTGTGTTAGGAGAGGACATCTAAGGAGGATTCGTGGAGAATCGACCTGGTTTCTTGAGCATTATTCGACCATCGTGGTTTTGTCAAAAACCTTTGTGGTAGGGATCTTACCTTCGTCTCTCCCTCAATTTTGTGCATCATGCGGGGTGGGTGTCCTCTTGTTTTATGAGATATTTTTAAACTGGTAAATAAAGATAATAACTGGTTAAAGAACGAGTTTGGGGAGATTTTTGTTGGTATTCTTGTTTTATTTCCATCAATGCTTCTCCTTTGATTATATTGTGAATTGAATGGGCTTACGCGTAATGAAAATCACGGTTGTTGGGGGACTTTGCTTGCACCATTAGATGTTTCCTTGTTTTTATGTCTTGTTTTGTGGATGGAATTCATAGAATGTGGAAATTGCTTAATCATGTAAAGTTGGATGATTAAATGAATACCTGGAACCCTTGTATGATCACCCTGATTAAATTAAATGAAAGAATAAATTCTATGGGTGCTGGTTTGGGTTTAATTATGTGAAGGGGTGTTTCATGGGTTGTTGTGGAACGGGTGAGCAGCGGGGCTGCGGTTGGCTTGGTTGTGGGTTGGCGTGTATCATATGCTTGTGATGGGCAACGGATCTGCGGTGAATGGTATTGAAGGGATAATGATGCGGTACGAGTATTGTTTCTAAGGTGTTTGTGGTTGTGGTGGTTGGCAGCAGGGCTGTAGGGATGGGTTGTGCATATGAATAAAAGTGGAAGATTTAACTAATGAACTGTTGGGCATGGTAGTTGATTAAATACGGAAAATCAATGCAATTGATTGGCTGGTAAAAGAAAATGGTTTTGTGTTTCTTGTGTTTTCCCTATCTTAATTTGTGGTTGGCAGGGATATGTTTTGTGAATGTTTGATCTGGTTTGTTTTTTGTTAGTTTCTTGGTAGTTAAGGAACTGATAAACTAAAACTATTGAAACATGAAAAGCTTAATGGGGTTTGGGGCTGTTCATTGTGTGCATACTTTCGTGGTAGTAGTGCCGAGGCATGTGCTCAGATCTTTTGTGTTTAAGCCTTAGGATGCGCTGAGTGGTTGATATAATTATAAAAATATGTACCTTTTATGTTTCTTTACGCATCCCACCCATGTTGAGAACCATGTGCCAAACACCCGTGGGACGGGGGGGGTGAGATTCTCAAACATCCAAAGGATGGATGGTTACTGTTCTTCCCTGTGCTCCCTCTTCCAGGATCTATAGCCCAAGATCCTTCAGGCAGGTTACAACAGATGATTCCCAAGAGTCTTTGGTATGAGGATGTGATATGTTCCCAGGTGTCTTCGAGATGAGATGTGGTTATGGCCGAGGATTGAGTGCCGGAAGAATGCGGGATGAGATGTGGTTATTGCCGAGGATTGTGTGCCAGCGGGATACTATGAGCTTCGTATGGCCAGGTTACGGTACTAGCTCGAGCTTTGTATGGCCAGGTTGCGGCACTATCTCAAGAAGAGGGGGAAGCATCAAAGTGTTAGGCATGAGGGCTTGAGCAGTATTCAGTGGGAAGGTGGTGTGGGGTACCCATACTTTGATAATATTACTATACTACTCTATTGACTTGCAATATATAGTGAGTGTGGCTTGTACGGTTGGGTGGATAGATTCCTTGCTAGGCTTTGGTTCCTTCTATTTTCTCACAAGGCATTAGGATGTCTCCCCACCTATGCACGAGAGCTTTATGTTTCCCTACTGTTTATACTTGTTTGCTCACCCTACGTTTACTTTCAGGTTTTCAGGAGGACTTCAGGGACAGTGTGGGACCTTGATAGTTGGGTGTTGGAGTTTTTATGGTTGCAGTTTCTGCTTTCCTTTCTTGGTATCATTCTTGGGATCTTTTCTTGTACTTGTACTTTTGTTTCAGTATTGTATAAAACATGCATATGAGCTTGGTTTTGGGTTTATTTTCATTTACTTGTCCCCTTTTCTTTTGGTGTTTGACTCATCCTATTTCCCGATCTTAATTAACAATAAGGGTAATTCCTCCCATAATTGTGAAAACTCATACCCTTGGTGCTATTCACCACTTCGGGGCCTACTGGATGCGGGACTCGGGGGGTCATTATCTCCATTTCACCATTACTAGATCATGAGGGGCATCTTTGGTGGGAGGGGGTTGTGACAGAATACTTTCAGAGGTGATGGTTGAGAGATAGGATGGAGTCTGGAGTTAGGAATAGTGAGGATTTCATGGGATGGTAGGGAAATAGTGTCAGGTGATCTTGGAGCGTGAAATAGGATAGGGAAGACCGGCTAGGACACTGGATTTTAGGCCCCCCCGTGACCCGATGCAAGGACTCTGGACCTACCGAACGACCAAGTGAGGCCACACTGATTTCAGGGTAGAGACCCTAGGAAAGGTACATGCATCATAATGACTTTTGTTATTTTGTTTCTGGGGAATTTTAGGGATTTAAAATAAATATAGAGTCTAAGAAAATTTAAGAACAATATTCTACACTACTCGGGCTTAGGCATTCCTTGTTTACCTTGAAGCTATGGAAAATGGGAGATGACCACGAGTAGTGCGGGCGATAGAGGCCCAGGAGGTTGACTTGGCTGATCAACAAATGGCTGACCGAGAGGAGGAGGACGATCAGTGGCAGAAGACACTTCGAGCCATTCAGCGGAAGACTCTTGGGAAGTACGAGGACATCATCTCAGACATAGAGACAGAGAGCTGGCTAGAGGAGCTGGTGATAGCATTCTGCTTGATCTGGGATCCGACGGAGTACTAGGTTCCTCTGTCTGTGAGCCAGATGCGTGGAGCAGCACGTCAGTGGTGGATGCTTTATCTTGGGGAGAAGAGGGAGGCTGAGGTCACTTAGACTGACTTTGAGACGAAGTTCCAGGTGGAATTCCTCTCTTTCACAATGAAGGCTGAGAAGAGGCAAGAACTGCTGTCCCTCCAGCATGGGAGTATGTCAGTGAGAGTGTTGGGGATCAAGTTCAGGGATCTCCTTCACTTTTCTCCCAACCTCTTTCTAGATGAGGAGTCTCGGGCGAGATGTTTGGAGGAGGCACTTCGGCCTTCTCTCTAGTATGTTGTTACTCCCTTCACCCTACCGACATACTTGGAGGTCCAGAAGAAGTATGAAGTGGTGGAAATGATGCACACGCTGGGAGGTGTGTCGTGAGAAGGAATCTAGTTGGGCTCATCGAAGGGGAAAGCCGTTAGCAGCAGGTCTCCAGCATCAGGGCCCTCTAGGTTCCGACCAATAGGGAGCAGGCCTCAACAGTTTCAGTTCCGATCTCCCGGTCCTCACCCTTTTCCTTCGAGCCCGGGATCGAGGTGTTTCATCTGTGGAAGCCGTGGGAACCTTTGGAACTAGTTCCCAGACCGAGTACAATATAGTGGAGGTGGACTAGTACAACACCCGCCTTAGCCATAACAGTTTCCAGCTAGGCCCTTCCAGTAGCAGCAGTTGGGGCAGCGAGCTCCCGCTCCTCCGAGGGTAGACATTGAAGGAGGGGGCTGAACTCAGGGCGCTCCTCAGGGACCTCGACCGGGGCATGGTTGGGGAGGTGGCTGATAGCCGAGAGGTAGAGGAACTGAGTGTGGGCAGATGCACACCGTAGAGGTAGTAGTTCCAGGAGAGCTAGAAGTCGTTCAAGGTATGATCAACTTGTTTATTACCATTGCTTATGCCTTGTTTTATTCAGGATCTTCGTACTCCTTTGTTGCACCCAGTCTAGCCTGTGCCTTAGGCCTAGACATAGAGACGCTTTCTATACCCCTAGTTTTGAGTACTCCAGTCGGGGGTCATACCAGCTTGCCTCGTGTTTGCCGGGGATGTAGGTTGATGTTGGGGCCACACCAATCCAGTGGAGATATTCTTTTACTACAAATTCAGCCATACGACGTCATTCTAGGCATCGAATGGCTGTTCTCAGTGTGTTCCATCATCGATTGTTTCCGAATAAGGGTTGTGTTTTCAGACTCGGGCATCCGACGTGTGACTTTCATCAGCGTGCGGGGTTTCCAGGAAGGTAACCGGCAAGTAGAGCCCCTCCTTTCCTTGTTAGCTGAACTGTCAGTGGAGTCAACAAATACAGAAATGGTGGAAGTACTGGGGATATTCAGTGAGTTTATGGATGTCTTCACTGAAGAGGTGGCGACCCTACCCCCTCGATGTGACGTTGAGTTCAGGATAGACTTGCAACTTGGTTCCCATCTGATTTCGATGGCTCCTTACCGGATGGCACCTTCTTGAGTTGTGGGAGTTGCGAATTCAGATTGATGATCTGATGAAGAAGGGTTTTGTTTGACCAAGTGCGTCACATTGGGGTGCTCCTGTCTTGTTCGCAAAGAAGGCAGATGGTGGTCTCAGGCTGTGCATAGACTACCAGAGACTAAATCAGGTAACGGTCAAGAACCGTTACCCCCTCCCTAGGATAAACGATCTCTTCGACCAGCTGAAGGGAGCAGGTTGGTTCTCTAAGACTGATCTACGGTCTGGATATCACTAGTTTAGGGTGAAGGAGGGCGATATCTCTAAGACTGCCTTCAAATGTAGGTATGGGCACTTTGAGTTTGTAATCATGTCGTTCAGTGTTACAAATGCACCAACTGTGTTCATGGGACTCATGAACTCCATCTTCCTAGAATACCTAGATTGGTTCATAGTCAAGTTTGTTGACGACATTCTGATCTACTCAAGATCAGAGGAGGACCACACTGAGAACCTGAGAACAATTTTAGAGGTCCTTCGACAACACCAACTCTATGGGAAATTTTCCAAGTGCAAGTTCTGTACGCGAGAAGTGCACTTCCTTGGGAACGTGGTGTCTGATCAGGGAATAACAGTGGACCCATCGAAGGTCGAGGCTGTTGTTTCTTGGGTATCACCCAAGAATGTGGCAGAGGTTCGTGGTTTCCTTGGACTGGCAGGTTACTACCAGAGGTTCGTACCCAACCTATCTCGAGTTGTAGCACCTTTGATAGCCTTAAGGAAGAAGGATCAAGCTTTTGTGTGGGATGAGAAATGTGAGGCATCCTTCAGTTACCTGAAGGATAAGTTGGTTAGTTCCCCAGTGCTGAGATTTCCAGAAGAAGGGGCGGCATATGAGGTGTTCTGTGATGATTCAGGTCAAGGTCTCAGATGTGTGTTGATGCAGTGGAAAGGGGTGGTCTCTTATGGGTCTAGGCAGTTACATCCTCATGAGCATAATTATTCCACCCATGATCTGAAGATTGCAGCAGTCGTTTTCACACTAAATTTGTGGCGGCATTACCTCATTAGGGAGCGCTTTGTGGTCTTCATGGATCACAAAAGCTTGAAGCATATCTTCTCCCAGCGGGACCTGAACTTAAGGTAGCGAAGTTGGATGGAGTTTTTTCAGAACTAAGACTTCGATATTTACTACAACTCAGGAAAAGGGAATGTGGTGGCCAATGCCTTGAGAAAGAAGTCATAGAAGGATGTGGTTCGAGAGTCGGCAGATGCTTGGAAGGCAATGAAAGAGTTGGCTTCCCTGCACCTCGATGCAAGGATGTATGGTGGTAGAGGTTTCCCATATCAGATGACAGTGCAGTATTATCTACTATGGTAGGTGGTGGAGTCCCAATGGGGAGACTCAGAAAGTGAAGTGATGCATGACTGGGTTGCCCAAGGTGATGCCCCAGAAGGGTGGTTGGAGGATAGTCGGAATCAGATGCTTTTCCAGGGAAGTTGTTTGTTCTAGAGGCAATGCATGAGAGATTTCTGGGTGATTTACACAACTCAACCCTGGAAGTACACCTACAAACTTCCAAGATTTACCAGGGCTTGAGAGGGCAGTTCTGGTGGCTTGGGGTGAAACTGGCAGTATTAGAGTTCGTAGCAAAGTGCCTCATGTGTCAGCAAGTGAAGGCCGAACACTGTGTCCCAGGAGGTCTGCTACATCCTTTAGATGTCCCAGAGTGGAAGTGTGATGACATCTCTATGGATTTTATCATGGGACTGCCCAGAGTTCAAGGGGGTTGTGACGCCATCTGGGTAGTGGTGGACCGACGGACGAAATAAGCCCACTTCCTAGTGATCAAGGAGTCAAGTACGGTTGATTCCCTAGCTCAGAGGTACATGAATGAGGTGGTGCATTTTCATGGAGTTCCGAGATCTATAATCTCCAAACGGGATACCCGGTTTACCTCACGGGTCTGGAGAGGATTGCAACATGATTTTGGCACCCGGCTATGCCTCAGTACTTCCTTCCACCCCCAGACAGATGGGCAGACAAAGCGCACCATCCATACTTTTGAAGAAATGCTACGAGCATGTGTTTTTGACCATAGAGGATCATGGGTACAAAACTTTCCTCTGATAGAGTTCTCTTACAACAACAGATATCACTCTTCCATTGGCATGGCTTCTTTCGAAGCTTTGTACGGGAGGCCATTCCACTCGCCTGTATGCTGGACATAGGTCGGAGAAGTAGGTGTTCTTGGCCCGGAGGTGGTGCAGAGCACGACGGACAAGGTCCAGCTTATATGAGAGAGGAGAAGGCATCTCAGGACCGGCAGAAGTCATACGCCGATAATAGGAGGAAACCCTTGGAGTTCGAGGTCGTGGACCACGTATTCTAGAAGGTCTCCCCCTGGCGTGGGAAGAGGAGGTTCAGAAGAGGGATTAAGCTTTCCCCCAGGTTTTTCGGACCGATCAAAGTGCTGCAACGGGTCGGTGAGGTGGGTTATCAGCTGACGTTACCACCACAGCTACAAAGGGTGCACGATGTCTTCCATGTGTCCTAGCTCCATCGGTATCTGCACAATGATTAACACGTCCTTGACTGGGGAGAGCTAGATATTGGGAACGATGCAACGTTCATGGAGCGACCAGTGATGATCGAAGGTTTTGAAGAGAAGGTGCTTCATGGATGAACCATTTATTTGGATCGTGTGTTTTGGAGACACGGTAGGCTTGAGGAAAGTACCTGGGAATGATAGACGCAGATACACACCCAGTACCCAGAGTTGTTTTAAGTTTTTTTCTATTTTTTTGTACTTGGTTGACGGAATGCTTTACTTTTCTAATTATGGAATGTGTGGTTTTCCTTTTCTCTGGTTGTGTGTGAAGTGTCCTAAGATGTGGGGAGGGGAGGACTTGATCCCTAGTTAAGACACATTAAAGTGGATGCGCCTAAACCCATGCGGCCGAGTCAGTGCCTCCCAAAGCGGATAGCATCTTAACATGGAGGAAGGGAAACCCCTCACCCACATGACCAGAAGATTTAGTCTTTTGTTTTTCTTAGTTTCACGGGGGAGAGGATCGGTATGATTTTGATTGGTCAGGAGATAAATGGAGAATGGGGAGCTCCTTGGTAACAAGGAGGTTTTCCCCTGAGAGGTATCTTTAAAGGGGGAGTTTTTCAGACCTTTATCCTTTCTTTAGGTGGGTTTTTGGATTCTTGAGGATGAAAATGTTTTGAGAGGTATCTGATGTAATGGCCCGGACCTCTTCGGTCCATTACTTTGTGAAATGTGGTACTGTAGGTGTTCCGGGAGGTCCATGTGACTTTGGGGTGCGTTTGGGGGGAATTTTAAGGAAAGCTAAAGGGAAACAGCTTTCGCACAGTTGCTGCACGGTTTGGCTAAACCGTGCGGCCAAACTGTGAAAGGTAGGTGTTGGAGGTAGTGGCTAACACACAATTAGCGCACGGTTTGGCTAACCATGCGTACTAACCATGCGAGGAGTGTTTGGCGAGGCAGAAGCTAACACACTGTTAGCGCATGGTTTGTTAAACCGTACGGACTAACCATATGGGCACTTAAAGTTAGATCCTAAAATTGTGGATCTGAACTCTTTTGCATCTAAATGGTTCGTTTAAGCCCCTAAGTGGCCATAACTCGGGATTACCCTTCCTTGGAGGTAAAAGAACCTCTCCCATGCATTTTGGAGGTGATTAGGAGGCTTTTCTTGGTGAATCGAAGCCGGTTTCTTGAGGTATGTGATCTTTATTGCTTGATTTCCTAGATCTACTCAGATCTAATCCTTCTCTTCTCTTGGTTTCTTAGATATACACCCGTTATGGGTAGATATAAGCATGTGGATGTTGAATATGATGAGATTTGGTCTTGGTTGTGTTAGGAGAGGATATCGAAGGAGGATTCGTGGAGAATCGACCAGGTTTCTTGAGCATACTTCGACCGTCATGGTTTTGTCAAAAACCTTTGAGGTAGGGATCTTACCTTCATCTCTCCCTCACTTTTGTGGATCATGCGGGTTGGGTGTCCTCTTGTTTTATGAGATATGGTTGAACTGTTAAATAAAGATAATAATAGGTTATAGAACGAGTTTCTAGAGTTTTTTGTTGGTATTGCTGTTTTATTCCCATAAACGCTTGTCCTTTGAATATGTTGTGAATTGAATGGGCTTACGCCTACCGAAAATCATAGTCATTGGAGGCATTTTCTTGCACCATTAGATTTTTCCTTGTTTTTCTGGCTTATTTCATGGATGAAATTCATGGAATGTGGAAACTGGTTAATCATGTAAAGTTGAATGATTAAATGAATACCTGGAACCCTTGTATGATCAAACTGATTAAATTAAATGAAAGAACTAATTTTGTGGGTGCTGGTTGGGATTTAATTATGTTAAGGGGTGTTTTGTGGGTTGTTGTGGAATGAGTGAGCAGCGGGGATATGGTTGACTTGGTTGTGGGTTGGTGTGTATCATATGGTTGTGATGGGTAGCGGAGCTGTAGTGAATGGTATTGAAGGGATAATGATGCGGTACAGGTATTGTTTCCGAGGTGTTTGTGGTTGTGGTGGTTGACAGCTGGGCTGCAAGGATGGGTTGTGCATATAAATAAAATTGGAAGAGTTAACTAATGAACTCTGGGGCATGGTAGTTGATTAAATACGGAAAATAAATGGAATTGATTGGCTGGTAAAAGAAAATGGTTTTTTGTTGGTTATGTTTTCCCTAACTTTATTTGTGGTTGGTAGGGATATGTTTTATGAACGTTTGATCTGGTTTGGTTGTTGTTATTTGCTAGGTAGTTAAGAAACTAATAAATTAAAACTGTTGAAACATGAAAAGCTTAATGGGGTTTGGGGCTGTTCATTGTGTGCATACTTTCGTGGTAGTAGTGTCGAGGCATGTGCTCAGATCTTTTGTGTAGAAGCCTTTGGATGGGATGAGTAGTTGATATAATTATATAAATCTGTACATTTTATGTTTCTTTACGCACCCAACCCATGTTGAGCACCATGTGACGAACACCCATGGGACGGGGGGTGAGATTCCCAAACATCCAAAGGATGGCTGGTTACTGTTCTTCCCTTGGCTCCCTCTTCCAGGTTCTATAACACAAGATCCTTCGGTCAGGTTACGACAGATGTTTCCCAAGAGTCTTCAGGATGAGGATGTGATATGTTCCCAGATGTATTCAGGATGATATGTGGTTATGGCTGAGGATTGATTTCCAGTGGAATGTGGGATGAGATGTGGTTATAGCCGAGGATTTTGTGCCGGCGGGATACTATGAGCTTCGTATGGCCAGGTTTCGACACTAGCTTGAGCTTCGTATGGACAGGTTGAGGCACTAGCTCAGGAAGAAGGGGAAGCATCCGAGCGTTAGGCATTAGGGCTTGAGCAGTATTCAGTGGGAAGGTGGTGCGGGGTACCCATACTTGGATAATGTTACTATACTACTATATTGACTTGCGATATTTGGTGAGTGTGGCTTGTAAGGTTGGGTGGATAGATTCCTTGCTAGGATTTGGTTCCTTCTGTTTTCTCACGGGGCATTAGGATGTATCCCCACCTGTGCATGAGAGCTTTAGGTTTCCCTACTGAGTATACTTGTATGCTCACCCTACATTTACTTTCAGGTTTTCAGGAGGACTTCAGGGACTGCGCGGGACCTTGCTAGTTGGGCATTTGAGTTTTGCTGGTTGCAGTTTTTGCTTTCCTTTCTTGGTATCGTGCTTTGGATCTTTTCTTGTACTTGTACTTTTGTTTCATTATTTTATAAAACATGCATATGGGCTTGGTTTTGGGTTTATTTTCATTTACTTGTTCCCTTTTTTTGTTTCATTATTATATAAAACATGCATATGGGCTTGGTTTTGGGTTTATTTTCATTTACTTGTTCCCTTTTCTTTTGGTGTTTGACTCATCCTATTTCCTGATCTTAATTAATAATAAGGGTAATACCTCCCATAATTGTGAAAACTCATACCCTTGGTTCTAGTCACCACTCTGGGGCCTACTGGAGGTGGGACTCGGTGGTCATTATCTCCCTTTCACTATTGCTAGCTCAGGAGGGGCATCTTTGGTGGGAGGGGGTGATGACAAAGTGAATATAATTTTCCTATATAATTTTGGTATGAGAATATTTTTATTTATTTTTATATTTTAAATATAATTCTAGTTACACCTTTGTTAAATAAAACACTTTATGAATTATTTTAAAATAAAAATCATAATGTTGGGTACTTTAGAGTTTTTTGTTGTACAATTTTTTTAATTTAAAATATAATTTAGATAAATTTGATGCTAGAAGTGATGAAAGTATTTTTCATGGTTATTCTAATAATATTAAATATTATAGAGTTTATAATAAAATAAATATGGTTATTGAAGAATAATTTCATGTTATGTTTGATGAAAATAATGTTAAATTAAATTATTTTTCTAATGTTTTTGATGTTCAGTTTGAGATTTTAATTTTGGGGAAGAAAAAACATAGGATAAGGATGAATCAACTGAGGGTGGAATTATCATTATTGACCTGATCCAAGATCATGGAATATTCATAAATTTAATCCTATTTAGAATTTTATTGGTAATATTGATTATGGTAGTAAAACTAGAAATTCTATTTTAAATTTTTATGTCAATTCCAATTTCATTTTAAATTTTGTTTCTAATAATATTAAAGATCCTTTAAATTATTTTGACTAGATGGTTCGTATACAAGATGAGCTTAACCAGTTTTTTAGAAATAATGTTTAGCATTTATTATAATTGCCTAAGTATTAGTAGGTAATTTGAACTAAATAGATCTTTAGAGACAAGATGGACGAATATGGAAAAATTGTGAAAAATGAAACCAAACTTGTTACTCAAGGATACTTTCAAGAAGAAGGTATATACTTTGAATATTATTTTCCACCTATTTCCAAGTTAGAGGCTATTAGAATATTATTGTATTTTTTTTTATTTTAATGGTTTTAAATTTTATCAAATGGATGTAAGAAGTGTTTTCTTAAATTATTTACCACTAAATAAGTTTATGTTTCTCAACCCACTAGTTAATAAGATGAAAAATTTCCTAATCTTGTTTTCAAATTATCTAAATAATTGTATGGTCTCAAAAAATTACCTAATTCTTGGTCTTAAAAGATTTATTTATTTCTATTAAATCATGGTTTCAAGAAAGTAAATGTTGATCATATACTTTTTATTAAAAAATTTATAATGATATTTTAATTGTAAGAATTTATGTTGATGAAACTACTACAAAAATTACCTTTAACAGTGCTAGACTAGGCCTTTATCAGTGATAAAAAGCACTAATAATCATAGCGCGATTAAAATACTGAATCTTATATAACCTCTAACAAAGTGTTGTTTAAAGGGCTATTTAACAGTGACTTTTTAGCTCTGTAAAAGGGCCCTTGTAATAGTTCATTTTTAGCATTGTTAAAGGGTGCCTTTCATAGTGCTTTTTAGTGCTAATAAAGACAAAACTATTATAGGGTGTAAAATTATATTTTTTTGGGAAAAATGTGATCTTGAACCTTTATCAGCGCTTCCACGACCACTTTCATAGCGCTCCACACCCCCTTTATCAGCACTTTTCACCCCACCACCCCTTTTATCAGTGTTTTCTAAATTTTCCAACTCATGCGCACCCACCTGGATTCAAACCCTACACCTCTCATTCGAAGATGGAACGCCTTTACCACTATCCATATCGTTTCCTTGTCTGTTAAATGATATATATATATATATATTTACAAATATATATTTACATATATTTATATAATTATTTTTAAATAACTTTATACAATATATGTGTTTGTGATATATATATATACTTATATTTATTTAAATATATTATACACTATATTCATTTACATATACTAGAATATAATATAAATATATTTTTTTTATTAATACACACACATATGTATATATAAACATTATAAATATATTTTTATAATGTAAAAAATAGTTATATATTGTTTTAAATACATTTTTAGAATATGTATTTATTTAGATATATTAGAATATACATTTTTATATAAATATGTTGATATATGTATTTATATGAGTTATTTATTATAAGTACCTATAAGAAAACATGCATATATTTAATTATAAATAAAATTATAGTGTGAAAAATAATAAAATTAAAATCCATAATATCAATTTGAATCTAAGACAAAGGAATAAATTCATTTCCCAATAAAAATGGGAAAAAGACCCCCTTAAATGAGGTTGAAAATCCATCTAATGTTAAAAAATTGAGATACCCTGACTAAAAACTCAATTTTGTAGGCCTTTGGGGCCTTTTTTGCCTCAAGAAATTTGATAGAGATTTACCTCTATTACTAAGGGAATAAAGCTCATCACATGCTTCAATTTGATATGTGGTAGAGCCTAAACAGACATCCAGATCAAAAGTTATTGTAATTTGAAGTTTGAGTTACATTTTCAACTTATTTTATATAATTTATTATTATTTTTAATTTTTTCATCTTCAAATTGATATTAAATGACTATTACTTAGTAATAATAAGAAAATTATTAATTAGAAATATTTTTTTTTGTTATTTTATATTCCATTTTCACTAAATATCTTATATATTAAGTGTAAATTCCTAATTACCTTATCTAAAACATATTTTAATATATATATATTATATTTATATCAATATATATATATATATATAAATATTATTTTTAATGAAATATAATTTTTTTGAAAAATAATTTTATCAGTTCTTGTAAAAAAACATTGATAGGGGGGGTCTTTATTAGCGCTTCTAAAAAAGTGTTGATAAAACCCCCCTTTATCATCACTTTTTTACAAGCACTGATAAAATAACCCCTTTAACTGTGCTTTTTTAGCATTGATAAATGAGTTCTTTAATAGTGTTTTTATCTAACACTGTTAAAGCCCTAGCACTAGATAAACCTAGTTTTGTAGTAGTGTGATATAATTTTTTGTTCTTCGGGGGAAATACATTGAAATGATTTTTATACTTTGATGTCTTCTAATTTTGACATGAGTTTAATGGGATAATTAAATTTATTAGTTGGACTTCAAATTTCTTAAAGAAAATATGGGATATTTGTTAATTAATCTAAGTATACTAAGGAGTTGGTTAACATGTTTGACCTAGATTCCTGTAAATCTATGAAAACTCTTATGGGTACTATTTATAAATTAGATATTTATGTATCTTGTAAATATGTTGATATTAAATTTTATAGTTGCATGTTAGGTATCATGATTTATTTAATTGCATCTAGACCTGATATCATGTTTAGTATTTTTTTATGTGAAATATTTCTAGTTGATCCTAAATATATCCATATTAATGTTGTAAAAAGAATAATTAAATATGCTAAAGGAATTTTGGAATCTATTTTATTTTATATAAAATATAACTGTTTTTATTTAATATCTTATTTTGACTATGATTTTTGAGGTTATAGAATTAACAGAAAAATAATATCAGGTATATGTTACTTTCTTAGATAAAGTTTAATTTCTAGGTTTTCTAAAAAATAACTATCTATTTCTCTATATATTGTAGAAACTAATTATATATCAGATTTCAGTAGTTGTGATCAAAGCTTATGTATTATGAAAACTTTATGTGATTTTGATATATATCTTGATAAATAACCTATTTATTGTGACAACATATTTGAAATTTATATTTTCTAAAATACCTTATCGCATTATAGACTAAAGAATTTCGATATTAGATTTCATTTTATTAGAGATCATGTGAATAAGGGTGATATTGTTTTCGAAATTATCCTTACTAAAAATTAGTTTGCAGACATGTTTACTAATCCTTTAGATTCTACTCAGTTTGAAAGAACTAAATTTGAACTTGAGATGTTGGAACCATAATTATTTTTTCTTTTCATATGTATAGGGGGATTTTTTTTATCTTTTTGTTTTAATATAAAAAGGGGGAGAAAATTGGTTTTAAATTTACAAGTTTTGTAATAAAAATGGAGATATTTTTTGTGAATGGGCATGCATATATTTTTGTTTTTTAATAAATGCTTGTTAAAGTTTTTTGAATAATATAAAACCCTCTTATTATATATGTGGAAACTAGTTTTTACTTTCTCTTAGTATTTTTATTATAACTTGGGTTTTAGTGATCATAATTTTATAATTCCTATTTCTTATTAAATATAAGAAGTACATGTTAATTTTATTCAACTATAATGGAGTCTAATTGAACTTAGAACATGTTCAAATTTTGGTATGAACTTACTTTATTCTTTTAGTTTCATGAATTATTTTATGTTTAAACTACTTTATAGTTTTATTTATTTATTATATTATAATATGAGTTATAATAATCATATTATTATGAAAATTGTTTTTTATATACAATATATTTATATAAATTTCATTTAGATAAATGAAAGTCTGATTTTTTTAAGTGGTGAAAAAATTATCAAAGTTTATACAACAGCTCTTGAATTTTGGAATTTATAGAATTAAAAATATTTTTTATTTCAATGATATCTCTTTCAATATGTATCATAATATCATGTTGTTTATCGATTTAGAAATATAATAAATTTTTATAAATTTAATTAAACTTCATTTAAATCTAAATATTTCCTTTAGGATCCTTAAAAAATGATCAAAGTTCTGTAACATTTCAATTCATTTTTCAGATTTTTTGTTTTATATATTTGATAGTTTTTAAATCATATATATTGATATACATAGAATATTGAAGCAATTTTTGATTTGTTGGAAATATCTAAAAAGTATATCCATTTCATTCTTATAGACCAACTTATATTTCTATGATTTAGATAGTTCAAAAATCACTGAAGATTTTGTGTCACACTTTTCATGAAATAATGATCTATTGTTCATCATATCTTTCCTTTAGAAGGTTTCCTCCATGGTTGCAATCTATATATTCTTCTCCACTGAAAATGATAGATTATTTCTCATTTCATTGTAATAGTAGGTCATTACAAGTATCCAATTCAAGATACACCACATCTAGAAACAAGCTCACTATCTTTACGCAATAACAACAATAATGGCTATTCTTTAGTGCATATAGTTATCAGAATCCTCTTCCAATAAAACACACTTTCTCCCATGCAATGATATGAAATTCAATAGAATATCTCCATTTCAACTCAAAATTAGATTCCCTTTTTTAATAGAAGATCTACAATACCAATGGTAGATCAAATATCACTCCAATGGTTGATCAAATATCACTCTGGTGATATATCTTTTTATGTAGTGATAGTATCATGTCCACTATGACTGTACCGGTAGCACCGATCATCCACTATAACATAATCTCTTAGATGAAGCAACTAAATGGTAACAACACAATGATAATAGATTATTTTATTACCAATTATAAATATTTTATTCTACCTCTATGTAATATTTTATCCTACCATCAGATATTATTTTATCCAAACATCAGTTGAAAAATATGCTACCTTTGGTTTAGAATTTATACACCGACTAATTAATTTTATTGCTTTGAATTTTTTCAATACTCTATTTTTCATCATTTTGAATATTTTAAATTACCTCATAATTTTTTACTTATTTTAAGTGTTTTATTAATTTATAAATTTTATATATTTTATATTAATTCAACAAGAAGTAATTTGAAAATATTTTAATTAGTGATAATTTATGTTTTAAATTATACTTCATTGTCTGTAGAAAGTTACAAAATTTGTGTGAAATATTTTTTATTTCCTATATTCATTTTTTAATTGTCTCAAAAATATTTATTAATATTTTTAAATATTTTCAAAATGTTTTAATGTATTAGATGCTTGAAAAGTATATATTTATATTTATACAGATTATATTCTGAAGTTTTTATTAATAGTCAATATCATTGCAATATTTATGGAATTATTTGACTTAGTATGACTTATTTATTTAAAATTATATTTGACCTAATGTTATGGAAACTATTTAAATGATTTAATGAGTTATCCAAATTATTTTAATTGGTATTTAATCATTGAATTAAAAATACCATTTCTTTGATTTTTATGGTTATTTATTTTCTCTCTCATAAATATATTTATTATGTTGAATTTTTTTACCAATGGAAGGTGTTTGTTAATCTTTTCATTTCTCAATTTAAAAGGATGTCGAACACCTTAGAAAGTAATAAAATACATTGGATAACATATTCGCTGCTATTTTTTCTTCAAGAAAAATATGTGAACTTTAAACCTATTGTACAATATATAAAGTCATGTGAGATACTATATTTCATCATATGGATGATATTTCAATTTCCAATTTACATATTCTTTGAATTTTAATTCCTTGAGGATACAAGATGATCCAATACTCGAGAAAAAGTACCTATGTTTTTATTCTTCTTCTATATACTTCATTTGGTTTCATGATTTTTTAACACCACTTACTACCTTTCACACACATTCTATTTTTTTCTTATTCTTTTACATACAAAATCATTCCTTTTAATCTTCCTTGGGTTGTGCATCTCATATTCAAAATTTATAACTATTCAGGTTTTGACTCCCAGTATCTAACATTGGATTACAATTGGGTTGGGACTCCCTATACAAAAGTTAGTGTGTTTTGGTTATCCCTCCACTTTGGGGAAAATAATATTATAATTGGGTTATGATTCCCTTTAAAAAATCAGGTAGTTCATAATTTATCTCTCACTGAGTAGAGATGTATAAGATTGGACTTTGTCTACTTTGGACTAAACTAGTATAAAAAATCCATATGTTCTTTATTTTATTTTCTGTACTAATTAAATGTATTAATTAAACTTGATATTAATTTAAATAATAAATTTATTTGATTAGAATTTTAATCTAGTATATTCACCCTATTAGACCATATGTTATTACCTTATCCGACCTAACACCTTGAATTTATTCAATTAACCAATACAATAACCAGTTTCTCCATCACTTCAAGAATTATCCTTAAATTATTTTTTTGTACTTCTAAACTTATATACATTTAAAAATATTTGTAAATATATAGTTGGTATCATAAACTCTTTAGAAATACAATAGTTTAATTCTATTACATTCATACCCAAAGTGGACTCATAAACTAGATTCTTATGACGTTTTATGTATTCAAGATAATTCCTCCTCCAATGGCCAATCTAGGAAAAATGGTATATTTTTTTTTGTGTTTCTTCTTCTTCAATTTTAGTAGTGTGAACTCATCATAACCTATTTTATTTTCTTTATTTCCAAATATTTTAGCCTTATTTTTCTATACCATCATAATGGTATTCAATCCTAGACCCCCCATGTCCTACTCATTCATCCTCAGCATATTTAGGATATTAGGTAAATGTTTTCAAAATTTATTCATGTTGTAGTTAACAAAAAACTATTAGAACATTTTTGGAAGTAACTATAGAATAAAAATTGTGGCATTATCAAATTTAATAGGTGAAACCAACCTCTCCAAATCATTAACATAACTAATCAAATTGAGCAAATGAGTTAAGATTGAAGTTCCTTCCAACATTTTAGTTAAAATAAGAGCCTTTAAAATTTTATACCTTTTATTTATATCATGTTCTTTATATATAATCCTTAGGTTGTATATAATTATATAAGAAACTATAGAATTATGTTTTTTTACAACTTAGGGTTCAAGTTGACAAGAATAAGTATTGAAACCCCCTATGATTCCTTTAGATACTTATTATAGGCATTTAAATCCTTTTGAGGGATGGTTTACTCAATAGGTTTCTTTGGAAGTGGCTACTCCAACAAATAGAATTTTTCCTATTTCTTAATAACTACTCTTAAGTTTTCGTACTAGTCAAGGAAGTTTCTTCCATTTAGTTTTCATTTATCAAAAACAAACCTTAGGGTTAAATAATGTGATGATGATGTTATTATATAAAAAAAAGTTTTCATCAGATGAATATCATGTTTTATTTCTTTTAATAAATTAATTTTAATGATAGCGTGACTAATTAAAATGAAAATCCCATAAATCATATTAATTTAGTGATCAAAGATCCATATTTCACATAGAAATGAGTTCGATTTGGAATTTCTCACAAAATTTAGTTTTTTAGGTAGGTAATCATCTCAATCACAACAGTTGTGGATCTTAAATAGTTAAGTGGATAAAACTTTATCCAAATCAATTATATGGATAATAATCAAATCTATTCTTCCTGTAACCTATTCTTATTAGGTTCTACCAACTAGTATAACACAAATTAAATTCAAAGAATAATCTAACAACGGATAATCAAGGGGAACCTATTTTTGGAATGATCCACCCAATAGAATAATACAGATTTACTCATAAATTTCTCACCTTACACAACATAATCCAAGGAAACCCTGATTTGGCATGACCTACCTTATTGAATGATCGATGCCTTGATAAATTATTCATTGGAAGTAATCTCACACTTAGTATTTTAGGGATTTTATTTTAATGTCTCACCATATTAATATACATCATATGCATATTAAATTCCTAACTATTATATCTTATGAAATATTTATCTTCCCATATTTTATTCCTCCATGTATGCATGCTTTTTTAATTTAGTTGTAGAATCCCTATTCTATCCACCAAATGAATGTGTTCACACCACATTAATGTGTAACTTTTTACATAACCCACAGTATATGCTACTCACCCAAAAATAGAATCCAAACACATTTATACATATCTAAATTCATCATATGTATAATGTACATGAACTCTTTATGTAAATTCATGGAGTTATATGAGATTTATAATCTTCACATGAGTAATGCTAGAGCGATATATATCCAACCACATTCACTCATTTAGATAAGGAATATTCCTTTGGGTTGATAGGTAGTTTGACCCCAAGCCCCTCTCAATAGGGAGATTTTACTCAAAATAGAGTTCAATTACTAATATCAATATTGCCTAATATCCATAAAATATTCCCAGTATATAAATTTAATCTAATAAATTTAATTAAAAATTAAGGTCACGGTAGATGAAAATTAAATTTTATGGCATTTTACCTGTCATAAATTACAAGACTCTATCTACTAGAAACAATTTATCAAAAAATAAAACTTACACCATATTAAAAATATAAAAAAAATTTATACATGAATAAACAAATAAATAACTATAAAATAATGAACATTTTGTACATTTGAATATGATAACAATTTTGAACCTTTTCGTAAATAAGTGTTTGTTTTTATAATTAAGATAATCCTTACTGTTAATCCCTAATTTTAGATATAAACCCTTTTATATCCAATTTTAATATGAACCATTTCATATTTTATATTATGTGTCATTTAAATTTAAATATATCATATTTTATGAATTATATATTATAATTCAAATTATATTATGTAATCCCTTTACATAATTTATATATCATACACTTATTAATCATTAAACATTTTTGATGTTGTATAAGAAATATTTTAAATAATGACTCCCTTTTAATTTTAAAATGTTCAAATTAATTAATTATGATTAATTAATAATTATAGATACAAAAAATTTTATATTTTATCCTTATTTATTCAGTTTATAAACTCTTTTTAAATCATCACTAGTTTTTTTGAATAAAAAATTTATTAAAAAGAATCCATATAACTTGGGAAAAGGTTCTAGTCAACTTTATTATGATTTATAACCTTTTACAAACTATATTAATATGAAAAATACATTCTTAGTACTAAATATTTAAACTACTTATAAATAATATAATCCAATTCTTAATTAAATATCTTAATTTAAATTAGTACTTTATTTAATTTTAAGAAATAAATATGATCATTTCATAGTTTAATATAGTTATTTAAAATCCCATTTTAAAATGGCTAATACTTATTATTTGTAAAAAAATTTCTAAATTATAATAAAATCTATCAGAATATTAATCTCTTAAATTTTTTGATTTCCCCTTAAACATGAATCCTTTTCTACATAAGGTTAGTATACTATAACCCTTATGATGATCACTCTACATAGGGATAATATGTGTTGAACTTTATGCGAAACTATCTGTGTAATTGAAATATGTTATAACCCTTATACAACACCATTTGTATGAAGGTACACTCTAATGACCTTTACATAAATCTTATTAACATTCTATATAAAGGTAAGTATTACTTTTATATATGGGTAGATTGTGTTTAACTTTATGAAAATATAAACATATTCCTTTACATAGATATTTTACATAAAGTCAATTACCAGTTACCTTTACGTTGTATCATTTTCATGAAGGTAAAATGTGATTACCTTTATTTTAACTTATTGTGAGTCTATGTAAGGGTAAAGGTGGGTGAACCTATGCTAAAAAATATCCTTATATCATGATTCCATTATTCAATTGTCATATGATTACCTTGAAATATTCATGCCACACTCAACATTTCATGTTGTATTTATTGCATCTGTATCAAAAAAATCATGATTTTCATATATATATATAGAGCTTGAAAACTCATGCAACCATTCTTCATGCTGACGAGTGTTGACACTAAATACTATAAATATAAAGAGAATAAACTAGTGCTCTTTTTTTGACCCGTTGTCCATTAAGTGTTTTTTATAACACTTATTCCATACACTAGACCATTATTGTTAATAGATTAACATGATGTTTTTAATGATGTAAAACATATATTATATCAATTATATCATATTTTATAATACCAAAAAATTAAAACCATTTACATTTCATATATAATGATTTTCAAAAACAGTGAAAAATGAACTTTTATCCAGTAAGGAAGTTTACTAAGATACCATTATGATGATATTTTGGACCACAACATGATCCTCTGGAAGTAAAATAACTCTCAATATGGATGACTCTATCCTTGAATAGAATCTATTTACAATATATTTTTTAAAAAAAAATATAAAAATAGATCATACTTGGTTTATTGTTTGAGTAGTCATTTTCTTCTTAAATTCATTGAGAATGCTTGTAGAAGATCACAAGGACAATTTGATCTATGCCTACTACCTTTATGGGGGATATACCAGTCACTGTATCCTGATCTCTATTATAGAATACCCAATAATATATAAGGGGAGATAACACTTTCTTAGGAGAGATTAACTAGGACTAGGAATAAAATATATTATATGATATTTTTATGAAAATGATGATCTCAATCTCCTTTGAATGAATTCTCTAAAAACACACCCATTAATGAGGATAACTATTTCTCCTTTTATAGGTGATATCTGATGCTTCTTTATAAATGAATAATGCATCTATTATATTTGGGTGTTACAAAAAATAACCATGATATGCTCCTCATTGATAAATATATTCAGGTATCTTAATGCAAAGATTTTAATCTCAATGGAGCCACGAGGGGAGATATATGGAAGATTTATTCATCATATTCATGAAAATAAAGATGTAAAGGCTATCAACTATGACATGAACATGTACCGTATGGTTTGGTGGTGCCTATTTGAGTGCACTTCCAACAATATTTTTATTATGATTATAATTTATTTAGTTATTATTAATTAATTATAATTATATTTTAACTTGTTTGAGAGTGTTTATATGTGTGTTTGTATGTTTGTGTGTGAATGTATATATATATATATATTAAATTAACACATTTTAGTTTCTTAATTAATTTATACATGTCTTAAAAACATGGTTAAAAGTAAATAAGTGATGTTTTAAAATATGGATAAAAAGCATGAAACAATTAGTCACTTTTTTATGAAAACACTGCTAAACTAAAAAATTATTCATGTTTTAAAATGAGGCTAGAAAACATAGGTAAATTAGACACATTTTAATAGAAATGTAGAAAAATTAAAATTTAGGCCCATTTTAAGTAAAATAGAATAAATTATCATTTTTTGTAGCGGCACACTACAAATAAAAATATATTTATCCGTATTTGTAAATGTGTGTAACTTTTTTTACTAACCGTAGATAAATTTTTCCATTGTTTTTAGGAACATTTATTACATGTTTTTATATATTTTGTGTATGAAATAGTCCCCATGTGTCCCACCAAATCCCCAAATCCACCTCTATACACCTCATGTCACAATTCCATGTCTTCCCCAAAAATTCCCATATCCACCCTGTTGTTGTGGCACCTCCACCACATCCATCATCCCAAAATTTCTACACTCTAAAAATAAAATGCTCAATGTGTAAAAACGTTTCCCCCCATATGAAAGGAGATGTAAGAACACCACCACCACTAATTTAGATAATTTTTAATGAATTTTAAATTTATTATGTTATATTTCTATATATTATAGATAGTTATTAATTCGAAACATTATTACATACATATCCTCATCATTTTATATTTTATCACTACTCAAAAACTAATTATTGGAAGTGGTTAGAATCTAACTACTTCCATTTTGAGGTTGTTATGCTTTTGATAAAAAAACCCCATCATGCTCCCTTTTTCTCCCTCATTCTCATAAATATCCTTCCTCACACCCCCTCTATGTCCTCTACATTGATCACTCCACTCCCCATGTCTCCTACCAATCATTAAACTGTAACGCCCCACTAGACATTACCTTCCCTATTATATGGATCCCCTCCCCCTTCATGCCTCTATTCATCTCCCCACTCTATCCCTCAACTACCATATACCATGGATTGGACCCCCTCCCCCACCTCTCTACCTTATCTCCCCTCCCTATGACAACTACCCTCCTAACCTCAACTCCCCTCTGTGTAGCAGCTCCCCTCCCCACCTTGTCACCAACTATTGTTCTTCATTAGTTTGTACCCTTATTCTCATCCAGATTCCACTTATGTATATTATTGGGTTAATTTAATTTCAATAGTATTTATTTAAGAATTTATCTATTCCACCCACTTAGGTATAAATTAATTTTTTTTATTTTGAAATTTGGTTTTTGTTTCTAGGTTTCAAAAAACCCACATTTGTTTTAAAATTTTCCATATGTATCAATATGTTATTTAAAATTATAAAATTTAGTTATAAAATATGTGTTCTATGTTCTTTTGGATGTGTTTTTGAATATAGTAGACTTTAATAATGGATTATTTTATAGTTTTTACAGTTATTCTTTAACAAATTATCTATTCTCATTTATAAAACACATCCCTTTAGTGGATGTAATATTTTACTAATATTAAATACATTATGTCACACATTTACTAAAAGTATTCGAATTAGTGTGTGATGTCTTCTATAACATAAACTCACATTTCTCTATACACTTGTAAAATTATTTTTTCATTTCTTTAACATATGAAAATATTATTTTTAATGTAATCATTACTATATATGAGGTTATTAAAACCTTACATACATTAATATTATATCATTTTAGATGAATATTCAATATATCCCATAACAAGACATGAATTAGGACCCTAAATGTTTAATGTCTTTGAAGACTAAATACATAATAATCATATTTCATGAATGATGTTCAATATCTCCCATAAAGTTATTTTCAAATAGTACACATCTTAGTCAAACAATAGTTAAAACCTTTCTTTATAACCTAGGGAAAATAAACATAAGAAAGGTTGATCTCAAATGATTAGTAAGGTTAAACATGAGAGATATCAGTTAATGATCACATGTAAGCATAACATGAGTATATGGGTATAATAAAATGAGATTAACATATGAAAATCATACCCAT
The DNA here is from genome assembly GCA_963277665.1 of Viscum album. Lineage (NCBI taxonomy): Eukaryota > Viridiplantae > Streptophyta > Magnoliopsida > Santalales > Viscaceae > Viscum > Viscum album. The sequence goes on from OY728159.1 coordinate 897,700,208, forward strand.
AAATTCATAGATCATAATCATGGCATAAATCTTTGGAAATTCATAATATATGAATTATTGAGGAATAAATTATCATTAGAAAATAGATTATATCATAATATTAAGTACATGTCGTATATATTTTCCTACTAAGTGTGGTATAATTATAATCAAAGAATTCATATGTCAAAGCTATCCACCAAGACATTTATCACATGTTAGGATTTGGCTAAACAACAGTGTACCTACTTTGAGATTGGTATGACCTCCCATGTACCCTATTTTGGGTTTGAGATAACCTCTTGTGTACCCTTTGAGCTCATAAACATTAGTCATTACCCAATTAATTTTATGGCTATAATGAATACACTCATAACATTATCATAATCCAGTCATATGTATGCCACAAGATCATGAAAATATTTATAATTTCTTCAGATATTAACCCATGTAAAATAAAATGGGTTTCATCAAGATTTCCTCATCATAATAAATAATCATATAGTTATTATTGGATCATATCCACATTAAATCATAAGTAACAATAATGGATATTGTTATAGATGAAAATACCATTTAAATATCACTGAAACATTTCTAGAGGAAAATACCATTTTCATTTTAAAATCACTTATTTGAAATCTAAAAATTTACAAAATATTAGGAAAACCATTTTATTTGAAAATAATCATGAAAATTTTAAAGTAATATTTAAATAAATGAGTATTCATGATCCTGGGAAAATTCATTATTGTGATATATGTTAAAATAAAGATTTTGTTCACATGTTTGGTGAAAAGCACATCATTCAGAAAATGGAAAAAATTCATTTTAATACTTTTTATGTAAATTAAAACATTGGTAAAAATGAAATTAATAAATATTTTTATAATATTAAAAACATTCTTGAAAATATTTTATATAAAATATGGACATAGAAGAAAAATATTCCCGACAGAAGAAAGAAATAATGTCGGTTTTGCTTAAAAACATTTGTTCGGTCATATTATTACTTATAGAATGGAAAATGAAATTAAAACATGTAGTCACAAGAAATAAACTGATGAGAATAAATTAAATAATATTTATTAGAAATATATTATATAATTTCATCATTGGAAATTTAAACAGAAACAATCCCAGTAAAAAGTGAGATTGTAACATAAAACCCTTATGACTTTGATAACTTTTGAATTATAACCCTAATGAAAGAAATAACTTAAAATGAAAATTTAAATACCATGAATATAAATATATTAATTATAAAAGTTATAAAATGGTCTTATATACACCACAATAATGAAACAAGTGGTGAATATGTCATATGTCTCATAGAAACAAAAGTGAGTTGAGAAACCCTTACCTCAAATATGAATTAGTTCGTAAGTTCTCTAACCTCCGATATAATAAATTTTAATTTATTATAAATCTATAATAGAACCATATTCATACTTATAATAAAATAAATTGTTTACATATAACATCTTATCACCTATTCATCAACAATAATTCATTATAATCATCCTTTCTGGTGCTAACTACTTTGTTTTTTGTTTGTTCCAATTCCACAGTCACGATCCCTGCCTCTTGATCATGGTTATATCACCTAATTTTTATAATAATGATATAAATATCATATTTATTCATTATATACATATTTATAACCATACAAAAATTCAATGATATAAAAATTAGTTGCACCATTCATGGAGATGGTAGTCCATACATACGTACGAATGATTTTCACATTTTCTAATGAAAATAAGGAAAGAAAGATAAATAGTATTTTATCATTATAGAATAATAATTATATCATAAATTTAATATATATTTATTAAATCCATCATTATATCCATCAATTATAGGTAGTCATAGAAAATTATTCGTATTGCTATGTGAAGGCAGTGGTCCACATGTACACACGAACAATAATTTAATTTCCCATTTGATGAAAAGGAGGTAAACAATAGTTGTATCATAATCATAATAACATATAATTATATTTATGATATTGGATCCATTATGTTAGTATGGATACAATATATTTATAGGAAGTATAAGAAGAAATATACTTTGAAAGAGTCAGGTAATATGATTACCTCTTATTCGAGAGGACTCTTTTGGATTACGCCTTAATACACTTTAGGATGATCTTATGGTAAGAAAAAAATCTCAAGAACTAAGGGTAGGAATATAGGAAGGTTTTTGGGTAGGTTTTTTTAGAGAATAATTTATCAATGTTTTTGAATAATAGATGAGAATACATTCCCTTTAAATAAGTTTAAGTGGAGCACAAGAGTCTCAACCCAGTTGGTGAGAACTCAACAAGTGTATCCAAGAGACCCGAGTTCAAAAACGATTGGAGAAATATTTTTGGGTTACTATAGTAGTACTGTAGAAGACACTGTTTGGTACTGTAGCAGGTGGAACTATTCATACATTTGGGCTTTCTGGCCACTAGTTTGGGCCTAGGGTTTTTTAAGGCCTTCAGGTCACCCAAGGCCTTTGAGAAAATATGGATTTCATCCCACCACTTGGCCTTAGGGTCACCTAAAGGACTCCGGTCCACCTCAAGACCTTTGGGACACCTAAAATTGTACTTAAATGATCAAACAGACTCTACAAGGAGCAGAATCCAAATGGGGATTCAGAGCACGAACATTCACCAGAGCAGAATCTAAGTGGATTTTTCAGAAAGTGAGGTTTTGACATTGCCATTAGTACCAAATTATTCTTGAACGGGAAGCCTAGCTAAACAACAATGCGAAGGTGGAGAGATGATATCATAATGAAGAAGCTGGTTGGAGGAGTTCCAAGTATAGTATGTATATTTCCTATGACCAATGAGTCATGTAATCTCTGAGCCTACGTGCCTTGTAAGGGTTCACCCTCATCCCTTGAAAGGGGGTTATCAAAAATCAATAAAAAATAACACCTTTAGGCCATTCGGGTCAAGTGGAAATTTTAGCTTTAACTCTTAGTTTAACCTCCTCGATAAACCCATTTTAACCTTAATCATGATAATAAAATTTTATTATTTTTACTATTATTTATATCCAAAAATGAAAGTGTAATAATAATAAATTTATATATTATTATTAATAATAGGTAATCTATTTTATCAAATTTGATTTATATAAGTGGAATACACTAATTTTAAAATAAACACGCAGAACTCATTGAAAACTATTTTAAAGGAAAATGAATTTTAAGAACAAAAATAAGTTCACTTTCACTATATTCCTATTAAAAACTAATATATGAATGTTAAAATACTGGATTGAATATATTGTATAAAAATTTCATTAACATAATTAATCAATAATCATTTATTTAATTTATTAAGATAAAAACTCATTGTGCATATTAAAATAATCTTATGAAAAATAACTCTTTTTTACCTTACTAATATTTTTTTTTCATTATTAAAGATTAGATAACTAATGTATGTGTTATTATTCATACATTATCAATAAAAGTTCATTAAAATAATTTTTAAATAGTGATAAATATATAAAAATACATGATATGTAGAAAAATATAATTTTTCAAAAAATAGGATTTTATTCTTCAAATGATTTTGTTAAAAAAATAATGATTATTTATTTGGAATTAATCAATACATTTTAATAAAGGAAAAAATTTTATGTATATTTCATAATGTTTTTAATCTTATTCGCACCCACCAATCCAATGACTAGGTTTGAAATGTTATAATATATCATGGTTCTTTTAGACTCAGGGTTGTGTGTTAAGAATGATATCAAATAACTAAAATTTATTTCAAATAAACACATATAAAATTTTAGGGTGTTACTTCCCCCCCAAATAATTTTATCCTTTAACTTCGGTCACTATGATATAAACAAATAATGATACTTCTACCTCATCCCTTCCTCAAGTTCCCACATAGATTCCTAAAATTTATGGTTTCACCAAAAAACTTTGACTAGGCGAGTGGCCTTATTTTAAAACACTTTCTCTCCATGATACATAATTCCCATATATTTTTACTCATATGAAAGATCATTATCCAAAAATATAACATATGATTTCAATACTTGTGAAGGATTAGGTATATAATTTCTCTCGCTCTATTTTTTTCTTCCTTTCTAGTTTTTGGGACATCGATCTTCATTTCCACTACCTTAGCTCACCTTCTATTCTCTTTTATTACTTCCATTAATTCTAGAATTCATATATGGTCCAATGTGAAGGTTATTATGATGTATTAGAATGGTGAGGAGGCACAACATGATGGCATGGATGTGCCCAGTGGTTCCAGCTTCTCTTGGTGTTTCATTCAAAGGAAGGATTTGTTGTCATGGAGAAGGACATGGATCATTGTTGAGACCATTTACTACTTCAATATATTCCCTTACATCATGTTTTAATTCTCCCCATATTCATTGTGGTGTGGTAGGTTACTATAAGGTATTGGGATGTGCTGGTTCAGCTTTCAATGGTGTACTAGGAGGCACGACTGAAGTAGGCTTCATTCCTTTGTTAAGACTTCTGATGGTGCTACTTTCTTCCTGGTTTCTATTGATTCATCATTTTGGATCAGGTTATTCTTTCATGATGCTGGTTTCTATTCTATATTTTGTATTTTTTATTTTGTTTTGTGATTTTTTATGTCTGTTGGTTTGGTTTCCCAACAATGATGGTGATTTCCTTGGGTGTTCAGTAGTAACAGCAGGCGCATTGATTCTAGGTGATTCTATGAACATGGTTTGGAGTGGAAGATGGTGACATGGTGATGATAATTATGTTTAGAGTGGATGGAGGTGATGGTATGATTATGAAAGTAATGTGATGGTGGTGGTGACGTGGATGACATAGTTGAATCAATGTATTATAAGGTGGTTTGGGTGGCGTGATTTGTGGGATACTGACGAAATTTTCCCTTACTTTAGAATTTTGAATTTCTTCCCACTATTATGTGTGATGTTTTGGAAAACTTTTGATGTTTTGAAAAATGTGAAGGTTCCCACTCTAAACATGAAATTGGTTTTATGAAAATAATTAAAAATGATTTGGAGGCGTGGTAAAACTTCTTTCTGTAGAGGTATTCATAAGGAGTCATCTGAATGCCCAAGTGAAAGCTATTATTGTAGGATAATTAAAAAAAGAATAAATTGATCCCAAACACCTTTTAAATAATGGTAATATGATCTTATAATATTCTCTAGGATTTTTATTATTCTCCAAGACTTTCCATATGTCTAAGGATGATAAGTAGTACTAAACCACAACCCTGTATCTAGTTTTTGTTAAATACTTTTTCATAAATTCCAGGTAAACCTCATATATTTATCAAATAAAATAGAATGTGGTACTCCATGAAACCTTAGCAATTACTTACTGTATATCTGGACAAGATGATCATGAGATAAATATTCTCTGACAATAATGAAATGTACTGAATTCTTAAGGTGATTGACTACAACCCAAATAAAATTATACCCTATAGATGTCTTGGGGAGTCCTATGATGAAATATATGGTGTAATTTTCCCATTTACATATAGGTATGGGTAATGGATAGAAAATACCCTTATAATTTTATCACTTAAACTTAACTTGTTGGCATACTAAGAATTGAGATATATAGTATGAAATATCTCTCATTCGTGTTATCCCACCATAAATTCTTTTTAAGGTCTTTATACATCTTTATACTTCTAGGATCTATAGAGAATTATGAGCTATGAGAATCATCCAATATATAATTCTTCAATTCTGGTATAATAGGGACACATACTCTATTACTCAACCTTATCAATCCATCACTATCATGGTTAATCTTAGGAATATTTGTCAAATTCTTTAATAGCTCGACATATTCCTTCTATGCCTATTTAATATTTACATGGATAGATGGTTGAAAAATAATTTGAGAAAGATATTTTTCCTCCCATTACTAGAAGATTTTATGGTCTATCCTTTTAAAATTCATAAATATTATATTTTTTTTATCTTCATCATAGATATTCTAGCATGATCCTTTTAGATCAAAACATCAACCACCTTATTCACTTTCCCAGGGTGGTAATGTATTGAGTAGTCATAGTCTTTAACCAACTCCAACCATCTTCTCTGGAACACATTCAAATATTTTTGGGTGAATATATATTATAAGATTTTATTTTAAGTATATATATCACAAATTTCTCTATAAATATAATGCCTCTATCTCTTTAATGTAAAAAATACCACTGCTAACTTTAAGTCTTGCATCAGGTAAATTTTCTCATGAGAATTCAATTAGAGAGTGACATAAACAATCACCATATCATTTTTTTAAAAAAAATCCCAATACATTATTATATAAATCACTATAGATCAAAAACCCTTATCTACTATTGGGTAGTGTGAGTATAGGTTCACTGACCAACATTCTCTTCAGATCTTTGGAATTTTCTTCACATTCATCGGTCCAATGGAACTTGATCCCTTCCATATGAACCTAGTGAGTATATTGGAAAACTATGATAAATTATTCATAATGCAATGATAATATCTATCCAATCAAAGAAAACTATGGATCTCAATCATTGTGGTTAGTCTGGACCAATGTTTAGTGACTTCCATCTTAAATGGATCTACAGATAAACCCTCAATTGAGATAATATGGCCCAAAATTGATACTTCCTATCACTAAAATTCACACTTAGTTAATTTTTCATACAACTTATCATTCCATAGGGTCTTTAATTTAGTCCTCAAGTGATCCTCATTGTAACAATTGGGCCCCGCAGACAGCACAAACACCCCGCCTTTACATGGCCGTCGGGTCCTGTCCCGCCAGGTACCACCAGTTGCCCCGCAGACATGTGGTCCCACCCTGAGGCCCACACACGTTCCCAAATGGTTCATCTAACTAATGATAGTCCCCACAATCCAACACATGTTCCATCTTAAATGGATCTACTGATACACCCCCAATTGAGATAATATGGCCGAAAAATGAGACTTCTTATAGCCAAAATTCACACTTGGTTAATATTTCATACAACTTCTCAATCTGTAGGGTCTTTAATTTAGTCCTCAAGTGATCCTCATTATAACAACTAGGTCTCGCTGACAGTACAGACACCCCGCCTTAAATGACCATCGGGTCCTATCACTACAAGAAATCGGAGTATTTGTGACGGGATCCCGCCGCAAATCCCGTTGTGGAAAATGAAGTCGCAATTAAAACTATTAGTGACGATCATGTTGCTAATAATATTAATAGCGACGGGAAAGATTACCATCTCTAATAATTCTCAGGTTATTTTTAAAAAAACTTATTTGCGACAGGCCCGTCGCAAAGAACTTTTGCGACGAGTATCTTTGCCCGCCGCAAATAGTTATTTTGAAATAACTATTGGTGACAGACCCATCGCAAATACCTTTTGCGATGGGATCCTATTCCCGCTGCAAATACCTTTTCAAAAAACCCTATTTGTGATGGCCCCATCGAGAATACCTTTTACGACGGCCCCGTCGCGAATACCTTTTGCGACAGGCCTTTTTTCCCACCGCAAATAGTTATTTCGAAATAACTATTTGCGACAGGCCTGTCACAAATACCTTTTGCGACGTGTCCTTATTCCCATCGCAAATAAGTATAAAAAAATAAAAAAAATGAAATAATAATATAAAAAAAAAATATTTTAATAATAATAATAAAATTATAATTCAATCAAATATTAAAATAAAAAATAATTTCAATATTTAAAAAATTATAAAAAATTATAATTTTAAATATATTTAAAATTCTTAATATAATAAAATATGAATAATATTAAAAAATATTAACAATCATATTAATACTATAATATAAAAAATATAATATAATATAATATAATAATGTTATTATCACTATTAATATTTATGAAAATATATTATTAATATTATTAAAATAATTAAAATATGAAAATTATCAAAATTTGCAAAAAACAAATATAAAAAAACATTAAAAAATAATACTAATAATAAATCATATTTTTTTTAAATAATATATCATAATTTTTTATCAATATTTGCAACAAAAAAATATAAAAAAAATAATAAAATAGTAAGAGTAATATTATTATTAATAAAATAAACAAACATTAAAAAAATAATACTAATAATAAATAATAAACTATTAAAAATAAATATGAATTAAATAATGCAACATTGACACCAATATAAAAAAGATAGAAACTATAAATAGAAAATAATTCATATTTTGAATTCAAAAAACTTTATAACATCAAAATAAATCACTGGTCTGAAGGAGGGGGGGGAGCTGGTCACTGGTCTGAAGGAGGGGGGTGGGGGAGCTGGAGGATCTGGAGAAGCTGGTGGAGGAAACTCCATCCCTAATGCATAAGTCAGATGGCGCATGTACTCCATCTGCTCTTGATGCTGCTGCTGCCACTGAATCATCTGCTCCTCGTACTCCTGCTGCTGTCATCAGCGCTTCTCCTCATGTTGCTGCTGCTGCTGACGCATCTCCTCCTGCTCCTTATGGAGACTCTCTATCAGCTCAGTCTGTGATCACAATTGATCCTCATACTGTGATTCGGAAGATGATGCACGAGCTCCTCTCGAGTTGTACGCCGACATCGCAGCACTACCATAATATTCCGCAGGATTCAACTGAGAGTTGATACCAACTACTCGGCCCTTCTCAAAGCCATACTGGGTAGCCTGCATCCATGCGGCCTCATCAAAATGAAGGCCATTGGTCTGATCAGATGTCTCAGCCTGACCCTCAGCCTGGGTCTGTGACGTCGCGGCCTCATATGACTCCTTCAGTTTCAATTTGAAATTAAAATTGTGAATATATTATATGCAGTTAATTTTGAAACAGAAAAACAAATAATACTGACTACAATATGATGCTGGCGATCACCTCTAATCTCCCCAATAACTGGATCACTATACATCATCTGATATACGTCGTACTCCGTAATATCGGGCTTCTCGACAGCCTATAAGAATATAAAATAAACTGTTAATATTTAAAGTTATATAAAATATTTTTGAAAAATGTACATACCAGATGATGTTTATGCGTACTGAATGTACGACTCCAAACTCTATGAGTCACCTCCTGTCTCCCCCGATTCTTCCTCCCCTACGATGATCTCCTATAAAAGACACCACTAAACCAGTGTGAACATAATCCATCCCATACATGGGATGAAATGTACTCTGTTCGGTGGGATCTATAGGACTCATCAAACATGGTCACTCCAGCTTTTTTCATGTTCATTTTTCTTAAATTGTGTAAAAAATCATGTAATCGCTGACGCATCACCACCTCCCATGCCTTGTGGATGGCATCACACATGGTATCATCGATCGAATACCATAAACCCTACAAATAATTTACAATATCAAGTTATAAATGAAATAAATTTCAAAATAAAAACTTTTTATTTACGTACCAACCAATGACTAAACATGGCCTTCTGCACATCAACGGGAATCAGTTCCCACATGGTCCATGGCTGAGAAAAATATTGGCACAAAATAGCACTGCCCTGTCTGACTAATATATGCAGAAAACTGTAAAAAAAAATAATTGAACATTTATTATTTAAATAAAGTAATGAAATCTTAAAAAAAATTCACAGGTTATCATACCTCTGCGTGTGTGGATCGAACCCAAGACGCGGAAGTTTCTCGGGGATGGGGTCAGAGATCATCAGTCATGAAAGACCATGCCCCCCTCCACGTACTCCCTGAAGTGCCAGTAGGCTGATGGTCAGATGACCTGAAATCATCCTCATCCAAAGGTAGGTCAGCCTCCGACAACTGACGAAAAAACTCATCGTTCATCTAAAACAGAAAATGAATGTTGTTAGAAAATAATTAAAAATTATTATTATATATACATATATATAGGTTATGATTATATATAACTATCATTGAATTGTATTAATGTCCACCTTCATCATCATCTTCATATCTGACGATGTCATCTTCATATTCCTCCTCAAAATCATCGATATCCATTTGAGTTTTAGTTACATCATCTCTTACCATTTCAAATTCATTTGTGACATCATTAACATCATCGTCACCATCGAATCTTAATTGTGGGATGTCATCATCGATACTCATGTTTCTTTGTGAAAAAGATGGATTTTGAGTAGTCTCTTGAAAAAATTCAAATCCTTGCACTTCAGTGAAACAAGCTTCACTTTGAGAAAACTGATTGTCTCGAATTTTGATTGTTATTATGCTCCACCAATCACTCAGGTCTCTTGACGTAGCACAATACTTTGCATAATAAACTTGATGTGCTTGTTGAGCTAGTAAAAATGGTTCATTTACTGCAAGAATACTTTTATATTTAATATCGATGATTCCATGAGTAGGATGAACATGAACTCCTCTCTCATTATCCAACCACCGACATTTGAACATCGTTATATAATGCTGTCCGAGATAATAGAGTTCAATAATTTCATCAATCATGCCATAAAAGTCAACTTCATTTTCTCTATGATGAGATCCTCTCAAGTAAATTCCACTGTTCATTGTTTTTTTGATTCCCCAAATGCATGTGTATGAAATTGAAATCAATTCACCACATATGCATTATAAGATTTAACCATTTTGAATGGTGGGTTACTCAATATACACAGACGTTTATCAATTTTATCAGTATGTTGAGACACCTGAAAATTTGTAAATTAATTATCAATATAATAAACAATAAATTGAATGAGATGTTAAAACATGAAGAATTTAGGTTACCAGTTTTTAAAACCACAGAGAAATTATTTTCTACTGGTGTTCTTCGAGAGCAGCTGCTATAATTTGTGGAAGTTGTTTCTTGATATGATTATCATATAACCTAAAAAAATTAAAGTTACTTATTGTAACATAAATGATAGAATAAGTGATAGAATCACTTACAGTACAAATGATGTCATCTCTTCACAGTTGAGCAGAACATACGTACGAGCTCTGTGATGTTCATCATCCGAAATCCATCGTTCATGAACTCCACCGAAACCATGCTCAGACTGATTAAAAACTGACAATTTATTGTCTATTCCATCATCAACATTCCCCTCGTTCCGTCCCATGTGGTTGTGTTTTGAGGGATACTCAGATTAAAAATAGTGAGAGCAGAAAAAAGATATTTCTTCTTGAAAATAAGCTTCATCAATTGATCCTTCAATAGATGCTTTGTTACATACTTTTTTTTTCAACTTCTGCATGCATCTTTCGAATGGGTACATCCATCGAAATTGTACTGGACCTCCACAATTTGCTTCATATGGAAAATTTAATATCAAATGTTCCATTGAGTCAAAGAAAGATGGCAGAAATATTTTTTCTAGTTTACATATAATTACAACAACATCTTCTTCAAGTTTTCTTAGAACATCGTAATCTGCTGTCGCTGCACAAATGTCTCGAAAAAAATATGACATGTCTGTTATCGAATCCCAAATCATGGAATTCAACAGAGATCTTAATCAAATTGGCATAAGTCTTTCCATTATAACATGAAAATCATGACTTTTTAATCTGCTAATATAACCATTATTTACACATCTACCCAAATTGAAAGCACATCCATCTGGAAGTCTCAAATCTGCAATCCACTGACAAAATAATAAGCGACTTTTTTTGGAAAGTGTATAAGCTGTTTTGGCTTCTTTAACCATTGTGTTCTGACATTATCAAACAGTTCGAGTTCTGGGCGCCTGCAAATTTGGGCAAGATCTAATCGTGCCTTTACATTATGTTTTCTCTTACTAGGTGTATCCAAAACTGTATGAAATAAATTATCAAAACATTTATTCTCAATATGCATAACATCCAGCATATGGCGGACCAACAAATCAGACCAAAATGGAAAATCCCCAAAAATGCTCAGTTTTATCCAATTGTGTTCTTTCCCAAAGCTAGAAATTTTCTGTTGGTTTATTGTGGGTCCAAATGTGATGGGAGGTAATGAAAATACAATTGATTTTAACTCCGTACCGGATAGCATTTTAGGAGGTCCATCCTTTTCAATTGTACCTTTTCTAAAATGAGATTTGTTCCTCCGAAAAGGATGATCAGTTGGAAGAAATCTGCGATGAAAGTCAAAATAACAAGGTTTTTTCCATGGAAAAGCATAAATGCTTTGTTCTCTCCCATAAAGTATGGACATAATTTCGGTCCATGTGTACTCCATCCAGATAACATGCCATATGCCGGGAAGTCACTAATTTTCCACATCAATGCTTTTCTTAGTATGAAATTCTGTTTCGCAGCAACATCATATATATTGACACCAGTACTCCACAATAAATTTAATTCATCAATAAATGGTTTCAAATATACATCAATATTCTTTTTCGGATGTCCTGGTATTAATAAGGTCAAAAAGATATAGGGCTCCTTCATCAGCATCCATGGAGGTAAATTGTACGGAGTTATAAAGACAGTCTAACATGAATACTGACTACCATAAGATCCAAATGGATAGAAACCATCAGTGGAAAGACCCAGTCGCACGTTTCAAGCTTTTAAATAAAACGATGGATGAACTCTATCAAAATGTTTCCATGAATCACCATCGGCTGGATGATTCAATCTTTTACTGGTTGAAATATTTGTTTTGTGCCATGAAATCATTGTCACTGTATTCTTAGACATGAATAAACACTGTAGTCTGGATATAATCGGAAAATATCTCCACTTTTTTACAGGAATCAAGCCAGACTTCCCATGTTGAGCTTCTTTATACCTCGGTTGTCCACATGTGGGACAAAAATCCAAAGACTCATTTTCACCACAATATAAAATGCAATCATTTTAACAAGCATGAATCTTCTAACAACTAAGTCCCAAATTCCGAACCATCCTCTTACTCTCATAGTAATTTGCAGGTAAAACATTTCCTTCAGGTAACAGTGTTTTAGCCAAAGAAAATATCTGATCAAAATAGTTGTTTGACATTCCATTATCTGATTTGATAGCCATAAATTTTGCAACTGCTTCTAATTTTATTATCTTGCAACCAAGATATAATGTATCCTCAGCAGATCTCAACAACTCATAAAATTCAGATGGTGCCAACTCAGGAGTTGAATCAATATCATCCTGATTTTTGGTATGTTGAACAGATGGACCTGCAACATCATGTACTAAATTTTGAAACCGTGATGGATCCAGAATCATGTTAGTATCACCTTCTCTGGAACTGCGTTCACCGTGTTGATACCAAAAAACATAATCCGGTTGAAAATCAAAACACCAGAGATTTCCCACAACTTTATCAAATGTGTCAAATGTTCTCAGTGCACATTTTTTACAAGGACATTTTATTGTGCCTTCTGAAACCAATTCTGGATTTGATGATGTAAATGATAAGAAAGTCTCTACACCCTCAATATATACAGGATTTAAACCAGAACCATTTGGATTTATACGTTGATTTATCCATACGCAGTCTTCTAATAATGACTGTTGCCAACTTCGTTGTTCCATATTTTTCTACAAAACATTAAAAAATTACTGGTTCTGAATAATTTGATATTAGAAAAATTCCCAAAAAGATAAGATATTAGAACTACTTCTTAATAATTACCACTATTTATAAGAGACACAATTTTCAGTGAAAGTTCTGCTAATTACTGCTAGTTATTGGTAATTATCGGTAATTATTACTAATTATTGGTAATTATCAGTAATTATTACTAATTATTGGTTATTATTAATAATTATTTGTAACTTGATTTGATCTATTCTTAACATGTTCAAATCTTAAAGGGTCTTTAATATTTAGGTCATGATCAATAAAAAGTTTGCGTTAGTTGTGTACAATATTAACTTAGAAAAATCCCAAAAAAGAGAAGATATTAGAACTACTTCTTAATAATTAACACTACTTACGAGTGACACAATTTTCAGTGAAATTATTTCTAATTACTGCTAATTATTGGTAATTATCGGTAATTACTGATAATTATTAGAAACATGATTTGATATATTCTGAACATGTTCATATCTTAATGGGTCGTTAATATTTAGGTCATGCTCAATAAAAGTTTGCGTCATCCGTGTACAATGTAAACTCTATAATTTTCCTTGCTTGGTTGTTCACCTCGCAAGTAGCGTTGCAATAAGATGACCCAAGTAATGTCGTTCACGTCTCTAAGAATTATCTCGCATTACTGTTTACATAGGTCATTTTCCTTAAAAATTTAATCCCTTAAATTTTCAAGGAACAATGGTATGTAAAGGGTCATGTGATATGATTCTTATAGATGATAAAGACATGACTCGGATCGTCTTATTTCAATGCTACTTACGAGGTGATCAACCAAGCAAGGACAATTATAGAGTTTACATTAGACACGGCTGATGCAAAATTTTTATTGAACATGACCTAAATATTAATATTATTTTTTCATAAATATTAATCATATAATAATAACATATATTACTAATTATATAATAATTATATACTAATTATGTTACTAATTAGTAATGGGAAGATAAGAAGAGACAAGGTGATTAACCACTCGTTCAATAGAAAAGAAAACGTGATTGACCACTCATCCACCTCAATTCTCTTTTCATCTATGTGTTGACGCTTGACAGGAAACTTCTATCTCCACATGTAATATTCACATTCACCAGCAGGTTGATTTTGATAGTGAATGCAAATATTATATGTAGAGACATAATTTTCCTATCAAGCATCAACACATAGATGAAAATAGACTTGAGGTGGATGAGTGGTCAATCACGTTTACTTTTTCATTGAATGAGTGGTCAATCACGTTTTCTTTTCCATTAAATGAGTGGTCAATCACATTTGCTTCTAATTAATTTGCTGCTAATTACTTTGCTGCTAATTACTTTGCTCCTAATTACTTTGCTGCTAATTACTTTGCTGCTAATTACTTTGCTGCTAATTACTTTTCTGCTAATTACTTTGCTACTAATTACTTTGCTGCTAATTAATTTGCTGCTAATTACTTTTTTGCTAATTACTTTGTTGCTAATTACTTTCTTGCTAATTACTTTATTGCTAATTACTTTGTTTCTAATTACTTTGTTTCTAATTACTTTGTTGATAATTACTTTGTTGCTAATTAATTTGATCACTTGCTAATTACTTTGTTGCTAATTACTTTGACCACTTACTAATTACTTTGTTGTTAATTACTTTGATTATAATTACTTTGATCACTTGCTAATTACTTTGCTAATTACTTTGATCACTTGCTAATTACTTTGTTCCTTGATAATTACTTTGTTGCTAATTATTTTAATCCCTTGCTAATTACTTTGTTGCCAATTATTTTAATCCCTTGCTAATTACTTTGTTGCTAATTATTTTAATCCCTTGCTAATTACTTTGTTGCTAATTATTTTAATCACTTGCTAATTAATTTGTTGCTAATTATTTTAATCCCTTTCTAATTACTTTGTTTCTAATTATTTTAATCACTTGCTAATTATTTTAATCACTTGCTAATTATTTTAATCACTGGCTAATTATTTTAATCACTGGATAATTATTTTAATCACTTGCTAATTATTTTAATCACTTGCTAATTATTTTAATCACTTGATAATTATTTTAATCACTTGCTAATTATTTTAATCACTTTCTAATTATTTTAGTCACTTTCTAATTATTTTAGTCACTTGCTAATTATTTTAATCACTTGATAATTATTTTAATCACTTTCTAATTATTTTAATCACTTGATAATTATTTTAATCACTTTCTAATTATTTTAATCACTTGCTAATTATTTTAATAACTGGCTAATTATTTTAATCACTTGCTAATTATTTTAATCACTTGCTAATTATTTTAATCACTTGTTAATTATTTTAATCACTTTCTAGTTATTTTTATCATTTGAATTAAATCACTATTTATTTTAATTCCTAATTATTTGAATTAAATCTATATTTATTTTATTTGATAATTATTTTAGTTATTTGATAATTATTTTAATTAATTATTTGAATTAAATCTCTATTTATTTTAATTATTTTTTAATTATTTCAATAAATCTAATTAAATCACTCTTTATTTTAATTGCTAATTATTTTAATTCTTTGAATTAAATCACTATTTATTTTAATTATTTTCTAATTATTTTAATAAATCTAATTATTTGAATAAATATAATTATTTTAATTATTTGAAAATTATTTTAATTATTTTCAAATTATTTTAATTATTTGAAAATATCTAATTAAATCTAATTATTACCAAATAAATATCCCCCGGGAGTATCAAACCAAGAGTGCAGCAAGACCCGTTGTCATGTACCAGGATACCCCGGGTCAAACCCGAAACTCCTTGTCAGAGTTTTCACTCCTAGGTACATCTGTGCTAGAGCCGCCTCTACTTGTTCAAATCCAGACAAGAATTTATTTTACTGATAAACCAAAAACTATACTTAACTATTAATTATACAGAATTAATTTTGACTAATTATGACTAATTATTTATAATTATTTAAAACAATATCATTTTATTAATAAAACTAAAACTAAATAATAAATTAATGTAAATCTAATTTAATTAGAACAACAATTAAATTAATATAAAAAAATGAAATAAATATAAAATTACATAAAACGTAAATACCTTTGAAATCTTGAAGCTATGGACCCCTTTGATTGCCTTCCGACGGTCTCGCAAAAAGAATCAAATTTTTTTGCTTAAAACTAAATCTTCAAGGAGAAGAGAGGAGAAGAAGACGATTTGATTGTTTTCAAAACTGAAACGGTTGGGGATATATATAGGTTAACGTATTTGCAACAGGATTATTTGCGACGCGTAACCCGTCGCAAATACTGATATTTGCGACGGGTCCCATCGCAAATTCTCGCCGCTCGCATTAATTACGATCAGCGTTTAAAAAAGCTTTTGCGTTGGGAACCGTTGCAAATACTTACCTGTCGACATAACGTTAGTGACGAGCGGAGTTTCCTATCGTAAATACCCTGACGCGGTAAATACTATTTGTGACTGGTAAATCCACCGTCACTACTGTTTACTTGTTTACGACGGTCCTGTCACAATTACTATTTGCGACGGGTAAAGCCACCCGCCGCTAATGTTATGTCTGTCGATAAGTATTTGCGACGGACCATCACAAATAACCTCGTCTGTGAAAAGGTTATTGCGACGGGCCCATCGCAAATACTTATAGACCTACATAACATTAGCGGCGGGTGGCTTTACCCATCGCAAATAGTATTTACCGCGACAGAGTATTTGCGACGGGGAGTATCCACCCGTCGCAAAAACTTTTCCCGCGTTTTGGCACGAAATCTGCGCCAAACCTATTGCGACGGAGACATTGTCCCCATCACACATTATTAGTTATTTGCGAAGGGAATATATTCCCGTTGCAAATAAGCCTTTCGGCAGACCTGTTGCGACAAGAATATGTCCCGTCGCAAATAACCCATCGCAATAAACCCTTTTTCCCATAGTGTATCCCACCAGGTACCACCAATTTCCCCGCAGACACGTGGTCCCACCCTGGAGCCCACCCACATTCCCAAACGGGTCATCTAACTAATGATAGTCCCCACAGGCCAACACATGTTCCATCTGAAATGGATCTATTGATACACCCTCAATTGAGATAATATTGCCCAAAAACGAGACTTCCTATAGCCAAAATTCACACTTGGTTAATTTTTCATAAAACTTCTCATTCCATAGGGTCTTTAATTTAGTCCTCAAGTGATCCTCATTGTAACAACTGGGCCCCGTTTACAGCACAGACACCCCACCTTAACATGACCGTCGGGTCCTATCCCACCAGGTACCACCAATTGCCCTGCAGACACGTGGTCCCACCCTGGGGCCCACCCACATGCCCGAACGGGTCATCTAACTAATGATATTCCCCATAGGAGAACACATGTTTCATCTCAAATGGATCTACTGATACACCCTCCATTGAAATAATATGGTCAAAAAATGAGACTTCCTATAGCCAAAATTCACACATGGTTATTTTTTCATACAACTTTTCATTCCATAGGGTCTTTAATTTAGTCCTCAAGTAATCCTCATTGTAACAACTGGGCCCCGCTGACAGTACAGAAACCCCGCCGTAACATGGTCGTTGGGTCCTGTCCAGCCAGGTACCACCAATTGCCCCACAGACACGTGGTCCCACCCAGGGGCCCACCCACATGACCGAACAGGTCATCTAACTAATGATAGTCCCTAAATGCCAACACATGTTCCATCTTAAATGGATCTACTAATAAACCCTCAATTGAGATAATATGGACCAAAAACGAGACTTCCTATAGCCAAAATTCACACTTGGTTAATTTTTCATACAACTTTTCATTCCATTGGGTCTTTAATTTAGTCCTCAAGTGATCCTCGTTGTAACAACTGGGCCCTGATAAGAGTACAAACACCTCGCCTTAACATGACCGTCGGTTCCTATCCCTCTAGGTACCACCAGTTTCCCCGCAGACATGTGGTCCCACCCTGGGGCCCACCAACGTGCCTGAATGTGTCATCTAACTAATGATAGTCCCCACATGCCAACACATGTCCTTTCCAGTATACTAAAAATGAGACTTCCTATAGCCAAAATTCACACTCGGTTAATTTTTCATACAACTTCTCATTCCATTGGGTCTTTAATTTAGTCCTCAAGTGATCCTCGTTGTAACAACTGGGCCCTGCTAACAGTATAGACACCTCGCCTTAACATGACCGTCGGTTCCTGTCCCTCCAGGTACCACCAGTTGCCCCGCAGACACATGGTCCCACCCTGGGGCCCACCCACATGCCTGAATGTGTCATCTAACTAATGATAGTCCCCACATGCCAACACATGTCCTTTCCAGTATACTTTTTCCTCACTCACACACACCGTGAAAAACTTCCCAGAAGGTCACCCATCTTGATCACTACTCCAGTCCGAGCATACTTAACTGTGGAGTTCTAATCAGAAAGACTCCCGAAAAGGAAGGTTCCCCTTGTTTATACGAGTCATAAAATTTAGTCATTTAACCCTTTATCATTTGGGGGTGTTACAATCACCCCCCGTTTAGGGAACAACGTCCTTGTTGTGGGCCATACATATCAACCCAGGCCAAGCATGCTTAACTGTGGAGTTCTAATCAGACGGGCTTCCAAAAAGAAGTTGCACCTTGTTGACATGAGTCATATCATTTAGTCATTTAACCATTTATCATTTGGGGGTGTCACAAAGGGAACAACATCCTCATTGTGGGCCCTACATCTCAACCCAGGTAGTGCATCGTACTAAACGATGGGTTCCTCCTCTGATACCAAAAGTAACAACATGGGGAAGGTGCACCTTGTTGACCTGAGTCATATCATTTAGTCATTTAATCCTTTATCATTTGGGGGTGTTACAATCACCCCTTGTTTAGGGAACAACGTCCTTGTTGTGGGCCATACATATCAACCCAGGCCAAGAATGCTTAACTGTGGAGTTCTAATCAGACGAGCTTCCGAAAAGGAAGTTTCACCTTGTTGACATGAGTCATATAATTTAGTCATTTAACCATTTATCATTTGGGGGTGTTACAATCACCCCCCCTTAGGGAACAACATCCTCATTGTGGGCCCTACATCTCAACCTAGTTAGTGCATCACACTTAACGATGGGTTCCTCCTCTGACACCAAAAGTAACAACTGGGGGAAGGTGCACCTTATTGACACGACTCATATCATTTATTTATTTAATCCTTTATCATTTGGGGGTGTTACAATCACCCCTCCTTTAGGGAACAATGTCCTCGTTGTGGGCCCTACATCTCAACCCAGGCAGTGCACCACACTTAAGGTTGGGTTCCTCCTCTGATACGAAATGTAACATCTGGGCCCCACAGGCCAATACATGCCCTTTCCAGTATACTTTGTCCTAACTCACACACACCCAGGGAAACTTCCCAGAAGGTCACCCATCCTGATCACTACTCCAGGCCAAGCATGATTAACTGTGGAGTTCTAATCAGAAAGACTCCCGAAAAGAAAGGTGCACCTTATTGACATGAGTCATATCATTTATTTATTTAACCCTTTATCATTTGGGGGTGTTACAATCACCCCCCCCCCCCCCATTTAGGGAACAACATCCTTGTTGTGGGCCCTACATATCAACCCAGGCCGAGTATGCATAACTATGAAGTTCTAATCATAAAGACTCCCAAAAAGGAAGGTGCACCTTATTGACAAGAGTTATATCATCTAGTCATTTAACCGTTTATCATTTGAGGGTGTTACAATCACCCCCTTTAGGGCACAACATCCTCGTTGTGGGCCCTACATCTCAACCCTAGTAGTGAACCAAATTTAAGGCTAGTTTCCTCCTCTGATACCAAATGTTACAACTGGGGGATGGTACACCTTCTTGACATTAGTCATATCATTTAGTCATTTAACCCTTTATCATTTGTGGGTGTAACAATCACCCCCCCTTTAGGGCACACCGTCCTCATGGTGGGCCCTACATCTCAACCCAAGCAGTGCACCACACTTAAGGCTGGGTTCTACCTCTGATTCCAAAGGTAACAACTGGGCCCCGCTGGCAGCCCAGACACCCCACCTTAACATGGCCGTCGGGTCCTGACCCGCCAGGTACAACTAGTTTCCCCACAGACACCTAATCGCACCTTGGGGCCCACCCATGTGCCCAAACGGGTCATATAACTAATGATAGTCCTCACAGGACAACACATGTGCTTTCCAGTGTGCTTTTTCCTCACTCACACACACCCTGGGAACAACGTCCTTGTTGTGGGCCTTACATATCAACCCTAGCAAAGCATGCTTCACTATGGAGTTCTATTCAGACAGACTCTCGAAATGGAAGGTGCACCTTATTGATATGAGTCATATCATTTAGTCATTTAACCCTTTATCATTTGGGGGTGTTACAATCACCCCCCTTTAGGGCACAACGTCCTCATTGTGGGACCTACATCTCAACCCAGGAAGTGAACCACACATAAGGCTGAGTTCCTCCTCTGACACCAAATGTAACAACTGGGGGAATGTGCACCTTGTTGACATGAGTCATATCATTTAGTCATTTAACCCTTTATCATTTGGGGGTGTTACAATCACCCTCCTTTTATAATGACCCATACTTTACATAAATTTTGATTACTTCAAAATTTAAGCACACTTATTACAACATATAACAAAACCATGAAAGGACCGTATAGTTATAGTGTCTTTAGAAACTGGGAAACATAAACAACTGGTTCATAAATCATCTACGTTGTCTCCCATTTATTTCATCATATCTAGACTCCCTTTTGGCATATCCTACTTAATACACTTCTTCTTGACCTGGGGAAAAGAAAACATACAAAAGTGTGAGCTCAAATGCTCAGTAAGGGTAAACAAAATAAATATCAATCATATCATATTCATAAGAACATAAAATTTTGAATATCTTAACCTGCAAAAGAGATCATAATATCATAACATGGGATAAATTATAGTGGTGAAATGTAATCCCAATAATCATAACTTAAAACATGAAACTTTGTGTAATACACACATAATCATAGAAAATTATTTCATTTTAGTCAAGACTCATTGCTAAGACTATTATAGCGGACAAAGTCCATTACTGAACTGATTTCACTCCTCGTTCCAGTCCTGTATCACTGAACTATATTAACTTTCCATTCCAGCCATGCCTATCTCATGAGATATAAATCTTTACCCAATGCATTGGAGGGAAATATAGGTGCCACCCATCTCATAATGAAACCATTCTTATGTGTGACACAAAATAAAAAATCATACATCATAGTATAACCCATGTAAAAAATGGGATTCTTAAACATCATTACATCAAAACATGATCCATATAAGATAAAAGGACATCATAAAATTAATTCTATCATAACATAATCAAATCAATGTAAAAATTGGGATATAAACAGAACCCTATATTATATTATATGGAAAATAATTTTGATAAAACACTTGAACTCCATTCTTGAGGAAAATATCCTTTCTACTTAAAAAACATTTTTTCTTTTCTTAACATGTCATAAAATTTTAAACTAAAAGAATTTGATTAAAAATAAACTTGAAAACTTGTAAAGGAAGCATTATAGAAATAATGTTCTAAAAATCCATTCATTCCGTATAATTTAAAAAAACATTCTTCTCGTACTTTGGCCGGAAAATTCAAAACGTACCTCGTACTAAAAATGACAAAAGATCCCTTTCATATCTTTTACTAAAAACTCCTTGAAGGGTAAAATTGGATTTAAAAAATTGTAGGAGGATTTAAATAATATTACATATTGAGGAAACATGGATGTGGATGATAAATATTCCCCTGTAATTTCTGAAGTATAAACAATCTCGGATAAAAATGAGATTGCGAGATTTTCCCTTACCTTAGGTCCGATATGATCTGTAAGTGTCCAAAACTCATGTATAATGATTTAAATAATGTAATTTACTTATTCCAGAATCATACTCATTGTTATGATATCATATATGTTCATATTCATAGCTTTTTATTAGTAATATTTCATTTCTACTTGTTATTCAGGTGTTTATTGCTTTATGTTCTTATGTGTGTTTTGTCGAATAAATTATTATTATTATTATTTTTAGGTTATAGATACCTCATTTACAGAATGTTATTTGTGTAATATATATCATATTTATTCATTCAATTAATTTATATAATTATTATGCAATGAAGATCATGTAGAATGAGTCGCATAACATCATGGAGACGGTAGGCCGTACGTACGCACAAGCGATGATATCGTTCTCATGATCATGGAATTGCATTTAAGTCTATGTATACTATTTCAGAATGAATATAACTTTAAAATAATCATATATAGTTATTCTTTACACCATTATACCCATCCAAGTAAGGTGGTGGTGGAAAACAAATTACACCACGACGTGGAGACGGTATTCCGTACGTACGCACACGTGGTGATTTCGTTTTACATAGGATAGATAGAAGGTGAAATAGGGTTGTTTAATATTTATAATAAAATATCAGTATATGAGTGATACTGATGTTATTACTTCATAATGGAACAACTAAAGAAGAAAAAGTATAAGAAGAAATAAATTTGAAAGAATTGGTAACGGATATTACCTCTTCTTCGACACGCCTCTTTGAAACCTCCTCTTAGGGAACTAAGATTGATATTTGAAGTAGACCAGGACCTCTAGGATGTTTCTAGTGAAGTGGAGAAGATAAATTGGCAGGTTTTGGCCGAGCTTTAAGGCTCAAAGTGGTGTGAGGAGGAGAGGGAGGAGGTTCCCTTTTATAAGGGAGGGGAGGGACACCTTTGGAAAGTGTGAAAATATTATTTTATGATAAACTTATCTTCAGTTTTAAAAGGTCCAAAAATCATTAAAGATGAAGATAAGATGAATCATGGTTGAAATAAAATCATCCAATCAGAATTGTACATGTTTTGGAAAATATTTTAATCATTATAATCTTATTTATTTAGATCATTTATTAATGAGGTAAATACTGCATTATTATTGTGTCTTAAATAATTTAATTTATTAGATGTCTAAAAATTATAAAAAAAATATAATCATGTAGGAAATATTTTTAGATTTCCAATGAATACTTATAGTATAAAATATAATTTATATAAGACCATATAAAAATTAAATACTAAAAGATTTTTGTTAATGTCAATTTTGTCTTTACATTGAATTAATTAATCCAAATTGTCATTATCACTACCAAGTGGCTCAATGGGGTCCCAAAATAGACCCAAGGATGCCCATGGTCAGCCAATACTCATCCAATAAGGTTAGGACAAGTGTCAAGGTAATTTTGAATTATTATAATATTTTTTTAACCTTGAATTACCCTATTTACCATTAACCGTAGTAAATAAAAATTACCGTAGTTACTATTAATATTATCAAAAAAAAGTATTCTATTAACATAATTTGGACCCACTGATTCCAAATATAGAATAAATTTTTCAAAATTCCGAACACAAGAGTTGTAGTAATTAATTTAAAACTAATCCTGTTGTTAAGCAAACGGGTTTTAAATGTTAAAACATTCTCAAAGATTGAAATGTTTTTACCTATGAATTCAATGTAAAATTAATGATAATGACATACATTATATTAAATGGTAAAAATATATTATATTTATACTTTAAAACCATTCAATATTATTATTTAAGAATATAAATTATTGCAATGGAAAATGTTTTTTTAATTAAAATATACCATGTTTTTACTATCCATCAAAATATGAAAGTTACCGGAATAATATGAAAAATTTATCCAAAGTAAATTTTTATATCCTGGTTCCAAAAAAGAATTTTATTTTTTCAAATTGAACTTATAAACAAGTCAAAAACTATATTTAAAATGGGTGCACCATCAAAAGGCGGTAAAACTGTATTTTTTGAAAAATACTTCTTTTATCCGAAAAACTAATTTTGTTTTCATACCTCATTATAGAAAATGTGTAAGATGAATTATAATGTTATAAAATTCAAAATTCAGTTAATACTATTTATAATGGCTACTTTATAATATTATAATAATATATATCATTGTTTAGTAAAACTCGGTATTGCGTACTCCAAACGCTATCGAGGAAGGTCGTGATTGCATGTAATGCAAGCCAAGCTACCGTTGTGTGCAGTGAAAGATTCATTTGATGTTTCTTATAACATAATACATAAAAAATATACTTCTCATAAAATATCATGGTGTTACATTCTACCCCCCTTAAAATGAATTTCTCCCTCGAAATTCGTCACTTCGTAACAAATAGATGAGGATACCTCTCTCTCATCATATCCTCAAGCTCCCATGTAGCTTATTCTAATTGGTGGTTCCTCCATAAAACTTTCACCAAGCGAGTGGTCCTGTTCCGTAAGACTTTTTCACTATGATCCATAATCTCTATCGGTTTTTCTTTATAAGAAATATCTTGCTCTAGTGGTACAACTTCTGAGCTTAGTAAAAGTGAAGGATTAGGTATGTACTTTCTCAGGAGAGATACAGGGAACACATCATGAACTTGAGAGAGATTCTGTGGAAGCGCCAATCAGTAAGCTACCTTACCAACATGATCCAGTATTTCTAAAGGACCGATAAACATAGGGCTTAGCTTTCCTTTCTTCCCAAATCTCATTACTCTCTTCTAGGGAGATATTCAGAAGAACACTTTATCACCCACTTCAAACTCTAGTATTTTTCTTCAGTTTTTGGCATAACTTTTTTGTCGACTCTGAGCTGCTCTTATGTGTTGTTGAATAGATCAGACTTTTTCTGCCATCTCATCAACAAGATCATGTCCTAATAGCTTTCTTTCCCCAACTTCATCCCAACAAGTTGGATTTCTGCATTTCTTTCCATAGAGAGCTTCATAAGGAGCCATCTGAATACTAGAGTGAAAGCTATTATTATATGAAAATTCCACCAAAGGTAGGTGTTGATGCCAAACACCTTTGAAATCTATAGATCAAGCTCTTAACAAGTCTTCTAGAGTTTGAATTGTCCTCTCAGACTGACCGTCTGTTTGAGGATGATAAACAGTGCTGAAACTCAACTTTGTATCTAGAGTATGCTGAAGACTTCACCAAAACTTTGAGGTAAACCTCGGATCCCGATCAGATATATTGGAAAGTGGTACTCCATGAAATCTTACCACTTCCTTTACATATATCCCGGCAAGCTGATCGAGAGATAAATCTTCCCTAATAGCAATGAAGTGTGCCGACTTCGTAAGACGATCAACTATAACCCAGATAGAATTATTGCCTTTGGATGTTTTATGAAGTCCAGTGACAAAGTCCATAGTGATGTTTTCCCAATTCCATTCTGGTATGGGTAATGGTTGTAACATCCCTTTAGAATTCTATCTCTTAGCTTTAATTTGCTGACAAACCAAGCATCGAGAGACATATTCAGCAAAATCTCTTTTCATGCAATCCCACCAGAAGTACTCTTTTAGGTCCCTATACATCTTCGTGATTCCATGATAAATAGAGAATGAAGAACTATGAGCCTCATCCAGTAGCTCCATCTTTAATTCTGGGATGGGAGGAACACAAACCCGATTCCTGAACTTTATTATCCCTTCACAATCAAGGTTGAATTCATGAACATTTCTCACCTTCTTTTGTAACTCAACATCTTCTTTTTGTTCCACTTTAATATTCACATGTATATATGGTTGAACATTCATTTGAGAAAGATAAGATTTTTCCCCTTCCATTATAATTCCATGATCCATCCTTTGTAAATCCATAAATATTGCATCTTTTGTGATCCTCATCATGGATAAGCTAGCATGGTCTTGTCGACTTAATGCGTCTGCCACCTTGTTTGATTTCCTAGGGTGATAATGAATTGAGTAGTCATAATCCTTAATCAGCTCCAACCATCTTCTTTGGCGCATAATCAGCTCCTTTTGTGGGAAAATATACTTTAACCTTTTATGATTAGTATAAATATCACACCTTTCACCATAAAGATAATGCCTCTAAATCTTTAATGCAAATATTACCGCAGTTAACTCCAAATCATGAGTTGGGTAAATTTTCTCATGGATTTTCAACTGTCGTGAGGCATAAACTATCACCATATCATTTTTCATGATAACACACCCCAATCCCTTCTTGGATTCATCAATGTAGATCACAAACCTTTCTCCACTAAAAGGCAGTGTGAGCACAGGTGCAATGGATAACCTTATTTTCAACTCCTTGAAATTCTCTTCACACTCCTCTGTCCACACGAACTTAACTCCTGTTCGAATCAACCAGGTGAGTGGATTAGATAATCATGAAAAATCTCTCACAAAACATTGATAAAACCCAACCAAACCAAGAAATCTTCGGATCTCAGTTATTGTTGTTGGTCTCGACCATCTTTTGATAACCTCTATTTTTGTTGGATCCATAGATATCCCCTCTTTTGAGATTATGTGACCCAAAAATGCAACTTTTTGAATCCAAAATTCACACTTGGTAAATTTGGCATAAATCTTCTCCTTTATCAGGGTCTTCAATAAAATTCTCAAGTGATCTTAATGTTCTTCCTTGCTCTTTGAATAGGCAAGAATATCATCTATAAAGACTACGAAAAACTGATCAAGATAGTCTCTACAGACTCTATTCATTAGATCCATGAAGATAGGAGGGGAATTAGTAAGACCGAATGGAATCAATATAAATTCATAGTGTCCATACCTTGTACGGAATGCCGTCTTTGGTATATCCTCCCTTTTGACCCTTAATTGATGATACCCTAAATGAAGATCAATCTTGAAAAAGTATTGAGCTCTGCATTATTGATCAAATAAGTCATCAATGCATGGGAGAGGATATTTGTTCTTGATTGTGATCTTATTAAGTTCTCGATAATCAATGTAGAGTCGCATTGATCCATCTTTCTTCATAACAAATAGAACAGGTGCTCCCCAAGGTGACACACTAGGGCGTATGAATCCCTTATCAAGATTCTCTTGGAGTTTCTTCTTCAATTTCTGCAACTCAATTGGGTCCATTCTATAAGGTGTATTTGAAATAGGCATAGCACCTGGTATGAGTTCTATTGAAAACACAACATCTCAATTTGGTGGAAGACCTAGAAATTCCTCCAGAAAGACATCATCAAACTCCCGTACAATGGGCATATTCTTAATCGTGAGTTTCTATCCATCCATTTGAGATAAATAACCTTTATTTATTCGAATCAAGACCCATAAGATGGAAGAAATTTCCACTGGAAGGTTATATTCATCGTTGCATCGATAGGTGATCATAGATTGATGAGGAATATGAAATTTGACCTCCCTTCTTTGGAAGTCGATATGAGATTCTTATAAAGAAAGCAAATCCATGCCAAGAATCACATCAAATTCCACTATAGGAAGGATCACAAGATTTTTAGGAAGCACTTTCCCACAAACGTCAATTGGAGAAGAATTGTAAACTTTTGATGCGATTGTTGTGCCATTAAGAGTTGTCACAACTAACTCAACATCTAATTGTTGAGGTAATATGGCGATACCCTTAGAAAATTCTTCAAAAATAAAAGATTGGGTGGATCCAGAATCAAATAAAACATTTTCTACTTTAGAGTGGATGGTAAGTGTACCTTTCACCACTTCGTTATCGTACTCCACATCGCTGATAGTAATTGCATGTGACTTTACTTTGTCTTTGGCCTTAAGAGTTTTTTGACGTCGATCATCATCAACAACCCTTGGATTAGGGCATTGATTAGCATAATTCCCCATTTCCTTGCACTTAAAATATTGAAGTGTTGGAGGTGCATTCTGTGTATCCCTTTCTTTTTTCGTATCATTAGACATCTTCTTCCCATTATTTCGACATTCAATTGCCCGATGACCTTAATTTCCACACTTAAAACATTTTCTTGTCCCTTTAATACAATTCCCTCCATGTTTCATTCCATAATTTCAGCATAAAGGAAAACTCATCTTCTTTTTAGTGTGGTATTTAGATTTCGCTTTGAATTCCATTTTCCTCTTCTTATCAAACCCATATGACTGATGGGTTACTCCAATCTCCATCTCAACCTTGAGATCACATCGAAAATTTTCCTCATAGCTATTGAAGTCCCTTATGGATAATTACCTTAGAAGACTTGGTTTTAAGCCACTAAAGAATCGATCGATCTTACTCTCAGGTTGGATAATAATCCCAAAAGCGTACCTTGAAAGCCCTGTAAAATTTGCTTCGTAGATACCAACAGATTCATCATCTTTTTGCTTTAGTTCATGAAACTCCTTCTTCATCTTTGTTTGAATAATACAAGGGAAGTACTTATTGAAAAATAAGTTTTTGAACTCGTCCCATTCCATGGACTCAATTTCATCCCTTTGCCTCGTATTCTTAATAAGATTCCGCCATTGATCAGCTTCACCTTCCAAACAATACACTGCTAAGATGAATTTACCATGTTTAGAACATTGTAGAATTTAAAATATATTTTCAGTGTTACTAATCCATTATTCAGCCACTAATGGATCAGAAGACCCACTGAATGAAGGTGGACGCTGCCTCATGAAGGATTCAACAGAATGCTGCTCCTTCTTTTGCTCGTTTCGAAGTCCTGCATGGTTCATTACTTGAGAAAGTTATGTGAGAATGGCTAAAATATTGTTCATTCCATCTCCTATACCGTTTGGTTGCTCATGGGGACAATCATTGCATTTCCCGTCGCATTCCGCATTAACACGGTTCCTTCGGGTTCCAGCCTTTGACTAAAACCAAGATGAATAGTGTGAGCAACACTAATTATAATAGGAAAACCAAATAATGAAGAATAAAATTTCTCACTTAAGGTCTTATCATAGGTTGTTCATTGGAATTTCTAAAACACTAATATTGTCTTCTATGCTTAGAAATATCCTTAGGGTTCTTACTAGGGATTTTACATCCTAGTTTCCAAAGGTTGACTATACCTTTCCTCTGATACCAACTATAACGACCCATAGTTTACATACATTGTTATTACTTCAATATTTAAGCACACTTATTACAACATATAACAAAATAATGAAAGGACCATATAGGTATAGTGTCTTTAGAAACTGGGAAACCTAAACAACTGGTTCAAAAATCATCTACGTTGCCTCCCATTTATTTCATCATATCTAGACTCCCTTTTGGCATATCCTACTTAATAACCTTATTCCTGACCTGGGGAAAAGAAAACATACAAAAGGGTGAGCTCAAATGCTCAGTAAGGGTAAACAAAATAAATATCAATCATATCATATTCATAAGAACATAACATTTTGAATATCTTAACCTGCAAAAGAGATTATAATATCATAACATGGGATCAATCATAGTAGTGAAATGTAATCCAAATAATCATAACTTAATACATGAAACTTTGTGGAATACACCCATAATCATAGAAAATCATTTCATTTTAGTCAAGACTCATTTCCAAGACTATCATAGAGGACAATGTCCTTTACTGAACCGAGTTCACTCCTCGTTCCAGTCCTGTATCACTGAACTAGATTAACTTTCCGTTCCAGCCATGTCTATCTAATGAGATATAAATATTTAACCAATGCATTGGAGGGAGATATAGGTCCCACCCATCTCATAATGAAACCATTATTATGTGTGCCACAAAATCAAAAATCATACATCATAGCATAACCCATGTAAAAAAATGGGATTCTTAAACATCATTCCATCAAAACATGATCCATATAAGATAAAAGGACATCATAAAATTATTTCCATCATAACATAATCAAATAAATGTAAAAATATGTATAGAAACAGAACCCTATATTATCTTAGATGGAAAATAATTTTGATCAAACACTTGAACTCCATTCATGAGGAAAATATCCTTTCTACTTCAAAAACATTTTTCCTTTCTTAACATTTCATACAATTTTAAACTAAAATAAGTTGATTAAAAATAAAATTGAAAACTTGTAAAGGAAGATTTATGGAAATAATGTTCTAAAAATCCATTCATGTTGTATAAGTTAAAAAAAACCATCTTCTCATACTTTGGCTGGAAAAGTCAAAAAGTACCTCGTACTAAAAATGAAAAAAAAATTCCTTTCATATCTTTTACTAAAAACTCAACGAAGGGTAAAATTGGATTTAAACAATTGTAGGAGGATACAAATAATATTACATATCGAGGAAACATTGATGTGGATGATAAATATTCCCCAGTAATTTCTGAAGTATAAACAATCTCGGATAAAAATGAGATTTTGAGATTTTCCCTTACCTTTGGTCCGATATGCTTTGTACATGTCCAAAACTACTATATAATGATTTAAATAATGTAATTTAATTATTCCAAAATCGTACTCATTGTTATGATATCATATATGTTCATATTCTTAGCTTCTTATTAGTAATATTTCATTGCTACTTGTTATTCGGGTGTTTATTTCTTTATGTTCTTATGTGTGTTTTGTCGAATAAATTCTTATTATTCTTTTTAGGTTATAGATACCTCATTTACAGAATTTTATTAGTGTAATATATATCATATTTATTCATTAAATTCATTTATATAATCATTATGAAATGAAGATCATGTAGAACGAGTCACATCACATCGTGGAGACGGTAGGCCATACGTACGCACGAGCGATGATATTGTTCCCATGATTGTAGAATTGTATTTAAGTCTATGTATACTATTTCAGAATCAACATAACTTTACAATAATCATATATAGTTATTATTTACACCATTATATCCATCCAAGTAAGGTGGTGGTGGAAAACAGATTACACCACGGTGTGGAGACGATATTCCGTACGTACGCACACGCGATGATTTCGTTTTCCATAGGATGGATAGAAGGTGAAATTGGGTTGTTTCATATTTATAATAACATATTAGTATATGAGTGATACTGATGTTATTACTTAATAATTAAACAACTAAATAAGAAGAATTATAAGAAGAAATAAATTTGAAAGAATTGGTAACGGATATTACCTCTTCTTCAACACGCCTCTTTGAAACCTCCCCTTAGGGCACTAAGATTGGTATTTTAAGTAGACCAAGACCTCTAGGATGTTTATAGGGAAGTTGAGAAGATAAATTGGCAGGGGTTGACCGATATTGAAGGCTCAAAGTGGTGTGAGGAGGAGAGGGAGGAGGTGCCCTTTTATAACGGAGGGGAGGGGCACCTTTGGAAAGTGTGAAAATATTATTTTATTATAAACTTATCTTTGGTTTCAAAAGGTCCAAAAATAATTATATATAAAGATAAGATGACTCATGGTCTAAATAAAATCATCCAATCAGAATTGGACATGTTTTGAAAAATATTTTAATCATTATAATCTTATTTATTTAATTCATTTATTAATGAGGTAAATACTGCATCATTATTGTGTCATAAATAATTTAAGTTATTTGATGTCTAAAAATTATAAAACAAATATAATAATGTATGAAATCTGTTTATCTTTCCAATGAATATTTATAGTCGAAAATATAATTTATAAAAACCCTTATAAAAATTAATTACTAAACAATTTTTGTTAATGTCAATTTTATCTTTACATTAAATTAATTAATCCAAATTGTCATTATCACTACCAAGTGGCTCAATGGGGTCCCAAAATCGACACAAGGATTCCCATGGTCGGCCACTACTCAAAAAATAAGGTTAGGACAAGTTTCAAGGTAATTTTGAATTATTATAATATTCTTTTAACCTTTAATTACTCTATTTACCTTTAACCGCAGTAAATAAAAATTACCGTAGTTACTATTCATAATATCAAAAAAAAAATAAAAGTAACCTATTAACATAATTTGGATCCACTAATACCAAATATGGAATCCATTTTTCAAAATTCAAAACACAGAAGTTTCAGTAATTAATTTAAAATTAATCCCGTTGTTAAGAAAACGGGCTTGAAAAGTTAAAACATTGCCAAAGATTGAAATTTTTTTACCTATGAATTCAATATAAAATTAATTCTAATGACAGAAATTATATTAAATGGTAAAAATATATTCTATTTATACTTTAAAACCATTCAATATTATAATTTAACCATATAAATTATTGTGATGAAAAAAGTTGTTTTTAATTAAAATATAGCGTGTTTTTACTATTCATCAAAATATCAAAGTTACCAGAATAATATGAAACATTTATCCAAAGTAAATTTTTATATCCTGGTTCCAAAGAAGAATTTTATTTTCTCAAATTGAACTTATAAACATGTCAAAAACTAGATTTAAAATGGGTGCTCCAATAAAAGGCGGTAAAACTGCATTTTTAAAAAAATACTTCTTTTATCTGAAAAACTGATTTTGTTTTCATACCTCATTCTAGAAAACGTGTAAGATGAATTATAATGTTATAAAATTCAAAATTCAGTTAATAATATTTATAACGACTAGTTTATAATATTATAATAATATATATCATTGTTTAGTGAAACTCGGTATTGCGTACTACACACACTATCGAGGAAGGTCACGATTGTGTGTAATGAAACCCAAGCTACTGTTGTGTGCAGTGAAAGATTACTTTGATGTTGCGTATAACATAATACATAAAAAAATATACTTGTCATAAAATATCAGGGTGTTACACCTTTAGGGCACAATGTCCTCCTAGTGGGCCCTACATCTCAACCCAGGCAGTGCACCGCACTTAAGGCTGGGTTCCTCCTCTAATTCCAAATGTAACAACTAGGCCCTACTGACAGCCCAGAAACCCTGCCTTAACATGGACATCGTGTCTTGGCTCACCGGGTACCACTAGTTTCCCCACAGACACATGGTCCCACCTTTTGGCCCACCCATGTTCCCGAATGGGTCATCTAACTAATGATAGTCCCCACAGGCCAACACATGTCCTTTCCAGTGTGTTTTGTCCTCACTCACAAACACCCTGGGAAACCTCCCATAAGGTCACCCATCCTGATCACTATTCTAGGCCAAACATGCTTAACTATGGAATTCTAATCAGGTAGGCACCCGAAAAGGAAGGTGCACTTGTTGACATGAGTCATATCATTTAGTTATTTAACCCTTTATAATATGGGGGTGTTACACTCACGCTCTTCCTTGATTTTGGAGTATATAATAATATCAATAAAAAAACTACCACAAATCAATTAAGGTAATATCTAAATTCTCTATTCATTTAATCTATGAAGATGGCATGAGAATTAGTAAGTCCAAATGACATCAAAATAAATTCCAAGTTTCTATACCTACTAAAAAATTCCATCTTATGTATGTATTCACTTTTTACCCTCAATTAAATGTATCTATAATAGACTTCAATCTTAGAAAAGTATTAAACTCCTCTAGTTGATCAAAAAAATTATCAATACAGGGTAAACGATACTTATTATTGATCATTATCTTTTTAAGTTCTCGATAATCAATATATATTCATACTAATCCTTTTTCTTTTTACTGAAAACAATGGAAGAACACCATGGTGAAGCACTAGTATAGACGAATCCCTTATCAAATTTCTCTTGGAGTTTCTTCTTAAAATACAATAACTAAATAAAGTCCATTCTACAAAGATTCCTTGAAATAAGTGTTTCACCAAGTAAAATTTTTATTAAAAAGTTAAATTCATGATTTAGATGAAGTCTTTGAAACTATTCTATAAATACATCAACAAACTCTCATAAAATAAGAATATCTTGTATGCTGAGTTTCTCCGTAACATATGAATTAAATATCCATTATGAAGGAATCAAGACACATAAATG
Source organism: Viscum album (assembly GCA_963277665.1). NCBI lineage: Eukaryota > Viridiplantae > Streptophyta > Magnoliopsida > Santalales > Viscaceae > Viscum > Viscum album. The sequence goes on from OY728159.1 coordinate 897,734,455, forward strand.
GAATTAATTTACATTAAAAGTACATGTTCATCCTCACATATATAGAATATCATAGTTTGATTTGTAATATCCAATGTGATTTCCTTATTCTAGAAATTTATAAGGTATCTATGTAGAGAGAGATAAATAATTATCAAAGTCACATTAAATTCCACTAATGGAAGAATAATAATATTTTCAAAGGGAACACTCTTAAAAACTTCAACATGAAATAAATAACTCTATAATAGAGGATAAGTGTTCCTTACCTATCATGATCCACTTTAGCGATTGTCCTAACATAGATCCTTCTTTGGTGTTGGAGTCACCCCTTATATTAGGGATTCGATTCAGAAAATTACCACACTCAATATATATAATAAATTGATCTATAAATATAAACTTATGATGTGCTCTATTTACCACCATCAAACTCTTAATTTTACTAAAAAATTAATTACTCTATACCCGTTTCTTCCACACATAAAAAATCATTTCATTCCCTTGAGACATTTCCCTCGATAATTATTCCCACATTTTTGACATCTCAAGAAACTGAATTTTATTCCCCTATAGTCTTTATCAAAATAAATTTCTTGAAACTCTATTTTTCCATTATTTGGTGGATTATAAAACTCACATAAATTTAGTTTATTAATCATAATTTGAGATAGTTGATTAGGGATAATCACATGATTTCACATTCTATATCCCACTTAATTTGGTTTCTCATGAGGATTATTATTGTATTGGACAACACACTCATTGTTCACATAATTACAAGAGGTTTCAAACCTTGAATATAACCAATAATCATAGTTTAAGAAATAATAATCATAGTGACAAATCATATAATCATGAAAAATCATTCATATGATGTCTAAATCATGAAACATTATTTTGAATCTATGACACCTTAGATTTAAACTTGGTCATTCATGGTCATTGTTTATTCAAATTGTTCATAATTGTTCTAAAATAAAATATGTATTAACCCAATAATATCCCCCATGAGTGTATATATTGTGTGTAGTATTAGGACCAGTCATCATGCACCAGTGATAATCAAGTTAATACCCAATCCAACCCTTTCACCTACGCCACATATGCATCCACTTTATATTATCCAAACAAGAATGTATTTTCTAGGAAAAAACACTCTTTTCTTTACCATAACTTAGGATGTTATCATATACATAGATTATCCCTAGGGTTTTCAATAAAATTCTCTAATCCTAATCTCTAAAACTAATTAATCCCTACTACAATACCAATCAAGTAAACCCAAACATTACATATATGAATATAACATAATTTTAAATGAATATTCAATACATCACATAACAATACATGTTTTGAAATACTAAAAGTTTAATGTATTTTAATAATATATTCATAATCATTTGATTTCATGATATATGATAAATATATACCACAAATTTCTTCTCACATAGTACGCTTTTTAGTCATACCCCACTTAAAGCCTTGGTTTTTAATATGGGTAATGGAAACATAAGAGAGGATAATCTCAGATTCTCAATAAGGGTAAAAATTAGAGATATCTATCAATGATAATATGTAAGAATAACATGTGAATAAGTGTATGAGAATATGATATTAACATTTTAAAATCATACCAATCAATTTATATTTCATAATCATGGAATTAGGATTTGTAAATTTATATGGAATGAATCATTAAGGAATCAAAGATGATGAGCCAATAGATCATATCAAAATCATTATAACATTTCATAGAAATTGACATAAAAAGTGTGGCATAATCATAATCATAGAATACATATATTAAGGCCTCCCACTAAGACATTCATCACATGTTAGGTTTGGGATAACCACCTGTGTACCTACTTCGGGCATGGTATATCTTCCCATGTTCCATTTTTCAGGCTTGGGATAACCTCTTATATTCCCTTTGAGCTCATAAATATAAATCCTTACCCAATACATTATAGGGATATAATATATCCACATAGAAAATAATCATAATCCATTCATATATATATTCTCTAAGATGATGAAAATATTTATAATTTCTTCGTACTTTAACACATGGAAGAGAAAACAAGTTTTATCAAGATTTTATTGTCATAATGAATAAAAATATAGTGAAAGAATAAGTATAGTATCATTGGATCATATAACTAGTGAAGCATAAGTTGAATCAATGTATTTTTTTATAGTTGAAAATACCATTAAAATAACACCATAACATTTCTTAAAGAAAATATATATTTTTTGAAATAAATTATTTAATATCTAAAAAATTATATCATATAATGAAAAAAAATTATTTTAAAAGAAAAATGGAAACTTATAAAAGAATATACAAAGAAAAGAGTAGTCATGATAGTGGGAAAATACATTCATGCTATATAATTTAAAATAATAATTCCATTCACACCTTTGGTAAAAAGTACCACATTTTAAAAATGATAATAAAAATAATTTTAGTTTTTCATATAAACTCAAACATGGTTGAAAATTACTTTAATAAATATTTTGAGAACCACAAAAACATTTTTGAAAACATTTGAAAGAAAATATGGAAATTGAAGAAAAATATTCTTGACCGAAGAAATAAATAAATTCAGTTTTTTCTAAAAAACATTCTTTCAGTCTTATGAGTAATTAGAGAGAGTAAAATGAAATTAAAATGTGTAATCTATATAAATAACTTGTATAGAATTTAAGACATGAGATTTATGAGTGATAAATTATATAATTACATCTTCATAAATTTAATCAAAAATAATCCCAGTAAAAAGTGATATTGTAACATAAAACCCTAACCTCTTCGGTTACATTTGAATCATAACCCCCATTAAAGTAATAACTTAAAATTAAACTTTAAATTCCAATAATATAAATAGATTCATGATATAAGATATCAAAGGGGAATTATATACACCACATGAATGAAACATGTGGTGAATATGATATATGTATCGCAAAAACAAAAGTGATATGAGAAACCCTTGTAATAATATTCATACTTATAATACCATACATCATTTAATTATAATATATTATCACATGTTCATTAATAATCCTTCATCATCATCATCATTTTAGGTGTTCACTACTTTGTTTTTCTTGTTTGTTTCTATTCAGCAGTTATGGTCCATGTATCTTGATCATGGTTACATTATCTATAGAGTGTTAATATTGATAGAAATATCATATATATTCATTATATACATATTTATCACTATCCATAAAATATGGTGATAGGAAAATGAATTACATTGTTCATGAAGACAATTGTCTGTACGTATGCATGAACAATGTTTTCATTTTCTAATGAAAATATGGAAAGAAATAAAAATAATAATTTAGTATTAAAAAATCATAATTATATCATAAATAATATATATATATATATATATATTAAATTCATCATTATATCCGTCAATGTTAGGTGGTGATGGAAAATGGTTCATATTGTTATTTGGAGGCGGTAGTCTACACGTACACATGAACGATACTTTCATTTACCATTTGATGGAAAGGAGGTGGAAAATGGTTTTCCCATAATCATAATAACATCTCAGAATATCTATGATACTATATTAATTATTTTAGTATGCATGCAATAAATTTATAGTATGTATTATAAGAAATAAACTTTGAAAGAGTAGGGTAAGACGATTACCCATTATTTGAGAGTACTCCTTTGTCTTGAACCTTAATCCTTTTTAGGATGTTAATAAGGTAAGTATAGAAACTCCTGAATAAATGAAAGAAATAGAGGAAGGTATTTGGGTAAGTCTTTTATGAGCTATAGTTCTCAAATTTTTTGAATAAGGGAGAAGAAGAGGTACCCTTTTATAAGTGAGGGGGAAGACACACAAGAAATTACTTAAATTGTTTTAAATAATATAATTTCACTTTCATGTGAAAAAGGGGAAAATTGAACATTTTTCAAATATAAAATAATATAAGGTTGAAAAATATTTAACCAATAATATTTAGACAATTTTAATGTCATTTTATCCTTATCTCATAGTTTAACTGCCCAAAACATCTGTTTTAACCCTAACCGTGGTAACAAATCTTCACTATTTTTATTATTCATTATGACCAAAAACTAAAGTGAACTCATTAAAAAAAAGTTAAATTATAATTATAAATATGATATCTATATATCAAATTCAATTTTTATAAGTGACAGAAATTAATTTAAAAAAAACATGCAAAACACAATTAAAACTGATTTTTAGAAAAAATCATTTATAAGTATGAAAATGAGTTTACATTCACTCCATTACTAGTAAAAAAATATTAGATGAATTTTAAAATATTTGATTGAATATATATTAAATTCATTTAATTAACATAATGAATCAGCAATATTTTTTTTAATTTAGTAAGATAAAAATACATTGCACATATTAAAATAATTTTCAAAAAAATAACTCTTTTTTATCTATAATTGATTTTTTCTTCATTAATAACCATTATATAACTATTTTATGAATTATTTTTCATATTTTATTAATTAATTTTATTAAACTAAATTTTAAATATCGATAAATATATAAAAATACATGATTTGTAGAAAAATATAAATTTTTAAAAAATAGGTCTTCTAATTATGAAATGGTTTTCTAAAAAAATAATGATTATTTTTTGGGAATTAATCAATACATTAGATTTAATGAAACCATTTCTATATATATTTCAAAATTCTTTTAATACTTTTTATACCCTCCAATCCAATAGTTATGTTTTAAATGTTATAATATATTATTGTTCTTCTATACTCAGGGTTACATGTTAAGCAAACAATTGAATACCTCAAATTTATTTTAATGGAATATATATAAAATCTTTAGGTGTTACAATAAGTGATATTGGAAAATAATTTACCAGAAAATGTGATATGGGTATATCATAATGTTTCTAAGATGTTATGTTTTTATTATATATTCACAAATAACTTTTATTTTATTTATTTATTGCAAAAAAATATCATGAAATTCATCATTTATATTTTTCTTATCACTATAAATCATTTTTTAGACTGATACTACACATGATTATTTTATCAAGATTTTATGACTCTTATTCAATAACCAACTTAAATTTTTATGTTATTGGAAAACAAATTTGGCATTTGAGTAAAAAATAACTTCATTTGAAACAATCTCCATCAGTTTTATATTTATTATGCTTAATATTTGTGCACATTATAGAAATATTATTATCACACTACAAATATTTCTATTATGCAATGAGACAAATTATTATTATTAATTTTAAATATATTATAAAATTTTAGTTTAAGATAATATCAATTTGAATAAAGAATATATAAAAACTAAACATTATATACAAAATAAAATTCAATTTGCATTAACAAATATAACTAAATAAAATGTTGTTCTATTGTATTTTATAAATATTAAAAAATATTGTTCATATATTTCAATTATTTATTTTATATAGGTACAAATATGGAAAATATTTGGATTGATCGACTGAATATATTTTCCGCTAAATATTATGAGGGGATTAAGAAATTTATTGATTTTACTAGTAGATTTCAAAGAAATTTAATTAGTTTTCCATGTATAAAATATGTAAATAGATATATCTTAAAATGAGATACAATTAAAGACATTTATTTCTGAATGGGTTTTAAAAAAAAGTATTAGACACGGAAATTTCATGGGGAAGAGTTTGTTCAGTTTCACTAATCCAAAAGTATTCATATGGATTTTGATCCAATAATAATTTATTGGATGAACAAAATTCTCAACGGAATGAAGCATCAGTTTCATCCTGAAGCAAGTAACATTATGAATGGTTATGTTGGATGGATTAATCCTCGTTCTTATATAGATAGAGAAGCGATGAAATTATTTCAAATTATTGATGATGTATGTACTTTATTATATCTTGGTGAACTAGATTCAAAAAAATTTCTTTTATCATTGAACCACTACACATAGAGGCCTTGAATCAATGGAGAATAACCTCCCTTGATATGTTTTTGTTACTATTTTATAAGGTAATACCTATAAGAAAAAATATTTTGGATTCGTATTATCAATCTCAAAAGTTTACCAAAAACCATAGTATCATATATAAGACAATTTATTCATTCCAAAATACCTATATATTGTTTAGAAAAGAGAATGAATAGATCCATACTTGTATTGTTTATTACTCATCAAGGTGGAAGGATAATGAGAATAATAAAGGTAATCATATTCTTCCTAACAGAGTGTTGGATCGATATAAATTGATATCCTCTTAGAAAAAGAATTAATTCTCACTAAAACCGAGGTTAGAGAGATTTTTTATGCCAGTTAAAATTTTCAAAATTGATGTTGTAAAATTCAGAGAGAAAAAAGTGTTTGATATGTTAACTCACTCAGTATATTCTTTGACATGGAAGGGTTTTGATTAGAGGCACTCATAATTTTCCAAGGATAGTCTTAATGTTCAATTGGATTTAGTAGTGGATATTTTTAACCAATTTAGTCTATGGTTAGTGTGACACACTGTACATGGCCAATGGTTTCTGTTCTAGACAACCTTTCCCCATGGTTATGTATGAAACAACTATTTATGTTACTTTCAACTTTTATTTATGTACCAAGAGGACCTGATGATAAAATTTATGTTTATATACAACCATTGATTGATGGGTTGTAAGATTTTTGGGTAGATGGTATAATGAATTTTTATTAAGAAACTAATGAAATGTTTAGGCTACAAGATGCTTTGTTATATAAAATTAATGAATACTTAGTGTATGATAACTTATTAGGCTAGTGTATAAAAGGTTTAATAATCTACCCTTGTTGAAATAAATGAAATAAATCAACATGGATTAAGAACTATAGAATAAAATCATACCTTAGCCATAGTGTATTTCTTAATCCACTAAAAAAGTTTATAAAAATAGCGTGTCATTTGATGGGAATAGAGAGCATGAACCATCACTAAAAATACCATCGAGGGGTCAAATTATAGAAAAACAAGACCAAGAATACATTCAATCTATGTATGATTTTAAGGATATATTTTCTCCAATATTTCCATCCATTATTACTAAAAATAGAGAGTGAATCATAATTAGAATAATAAAAAAAATTCATTGAATTACCTTATTGTAAAGATAACATTTTAAATCATAATTTGGATATACTTCAGATTGATAAAAATGTGTGCGATTATATATTATGCACAATTTTGGGAATCAAGGTGAAATGAAAGGATAATGACAATGCTCAGTGTGATTTTCAAGAAATGGGAATGATATAACCTTTAAATTTACAATTGTGTGAGGGTAATATGGCATACATAACTACTACACAGTACAAAATGAGTAAAAAATAGAAAGTCATTTTTATCAATAAGATCATCAAGGTTATTGATGGCCATTTCTCTCATATTTATAATCATTTAAATGTGGAAACCATGAAATTATATGGGCAAAAAATTCATGATAATCACTTTTTTCCTGAATATTTAATCCCAATTGCAATTCATGATTGTTTTATTACCCGTTTTATTTATCCATTGATTAATGTTTTTAATTTTTTAGATATATATGTTTAATAAATCATGGAATGAGTGATTTGAAAAAACATCAGGACAATATTTTTCTCACTCTATGTCACATGGATAAACTATTTATGCCTTATTTTTTTGTTTTGGTGGTCTTCTTTATAATATATTAAATTAGTGAATTAATTTATAGAAATCTTGTTCAATTTAAGTGAATTTATCAAATATATAAATACTTAAATACATTGAAATGGTATGTACACAAAAAATATCATCCATAAGCATTGATTTACAAGGGTTATTTGATGAATTAATATACCAATTTTTGTGATGCATATATTGATGAGGTTTGAAAAAATTAGATAAACCCTTTCAAATTGATGAAGCTCCAATTAGATAAGGGACAAAATTTGATTTAGACATTGACTAGTGGGTTCAAGATCATTGATATGTGTTTTTCAACAATCCGTTAGTTATTACATCTATTCAATAAGTTTGATAGTTGATATATTATACCATCTATTTATATATTTAATTTATTTATTATATTTTATTATGCTGTAATTTAGCATACGTATCACTGAGTTGAAATGGGAAACTCCCTATGCCAAGACTCATCAGATCCAATAAATTTATTTCAACACATTCCATGTAAGGTAAAAGAGTCATGTATGTATATATTATTGATTAAATAATTTTCTGAAGTATTTGAGGTGTATTTTTTCAACCCTATATTTATTGACTAATGTCAAATTTATAGATTTATAAGATACATAAATCAATTGAACATACAATAGATGAATAAATCATCCAATTAGCTAATGGTCCATTTGTTACTACTCTTCATTAAAGGCCTTTGGATTCTAATTTTTTATTATTATCTATGTTCATGTGAATTGATAAATGAAAAAATTGTTTTTGGTTGTACATCCATCAATGCATGTTATTATTATAGACTATTGAGGGACATTATTGAAGTTATTTACTATTATTGCTTAAAATATGTATTATTGAGGTGTGATTAATTCAATCTATCTTATGGAACAAAAGTGGACCATTTACATATTTCTTTGGTAAAATTTACTAATATGTTGTATAAATATGACTAGTGAGCCATTTACACTGGAATCACAGGTAGAGTATATTTAATTTTTCAATACTAATTCAAATTAGAAAGTTGTGGTAAAAATGTCAAAAAGGTTTTTTTATTAAATGGGAGGAACTAGATATTCCTATGTTTCCTGAGAAAAAACATAAACAAAACACTATATTTTTATGAGAATAAGATATATAATGAGTTGGGGAGATAATCGAAGGATACATGATAGATTTTCATGACCAGTGAAAGATTTTCTATAATTTTTTAATTCTAATTATATATTAAAAATATTAACATTTTTAGAAAATTTTATGAATCATATGTACAAAACATTTCTGTATTAAAAAATATTTTTCCTTAAATATAATATTTCCTACAAAGCATAGGTTTATTTATCTAGAATTTCTATTATGTATTTTTTTATTTTTTATGTTAATTTACTTTAATTTCATGTAAGTTTGTTTTTATACTAGTTTTTAATTAAAATATAAATTATTGTTTACTGAATTATCAATTTATGTTTAGTTTGTTATGGTGAATCTTCTAGAAGATTTAAGGGTCCATGTGGAGGGGTTCAATCCTATAACTCTGGTACATAGATGGATGTGTTATTTTATAAGACTTTTCATCCACTTGAGGAGGTTGAAAATGTAATGATTCATCATATAGGATATATGATACAAGACACCCACATATTCTATATATTTAATCATGAGTATATGTCTTTAAAATTGATTTTATTAATATTTTCATGACTTATTATATACTCTCTAAACTTATTTTATAGGAAATGTTCATAATTTGTGTGAAATATTAATGTTTGAATAAAAAGTTTAATTTTTGAGCATTTTTAGAAGTAGTCCAATTGAGTATGTTTACATTTTTATTTATAACTTTCTCCCTACTGATCCAAATTATGTGGTTGTTATTTTTTAGGATTCCTAATTCAATATACAACATTTCATTAGAAGGGATCATGGGACAATTCTTCCATTTGTAGGCCCATATGGACCACACAAAAAGGCCTACAGAATCTGTGAAGAAATTGGACAAGCCATGAAGATTTAATTTCTAGGATAAATTAGGAATTCCAAATTCTTGTATTCTACTCCAAGGTTTGTGGAACAATGTAAGAAGTCTTGGATAAATATTTCAAGGTCCAAATCCAAAGACAATGGGCCCAAATGATTCTTTTAAACTCAACCCACCATTCGGGCCGGGAAATAAAATCAGTACATTATTCCTGACATATATCATGATTTAAGAATCCAATCAAGCTGATATTTTGTAGTGTGAAAGAGGAGATATAGTTTTCCTACTTGTAGAAGAAATAATTTGGATTTTAATGCACCTTCGTATTCCAAAACCCATTGAAATTTTTACCATTGAAAAAGCATGGATAGAAATGGACAGTTTAACATTGTTTATTGAAACCGCCATAAAATTGCATCCATACGTCCAAATGCCTCCAAATTTTGAGAGTAGTCGTAAAACATTATTATATAAAACTTTTAAGAAGTAAATATATCTATATTCATCTGTCTGGATGTCAAAATCGTAGATACAAGTGGAGGGACAGATTGGGAATGCAAACAGTCCACTTCCTTGGGCTATAAATACATCCCCCTCCTATCCTTCAAAGGGGTTGGAATTTAAGAAGATAGGAGCACATATTGGCACGAAAAAATCCTTGAAAAGGTCTTGTTATGACCTTCCATACTCACATTTTCACTTTAGAGACATTTACTTCTCTCTTTGTTTTCATTTACTCTTGTGTTCTTCATTTTTTGTAATCTTGTAAGTCTCTTTCATTGTAATTCTGTTTTAATGAATGTTTCTACTTAAATATCTCTTATTCTAATTCGCCTTCTATATTTTCATATTAATGTTTTTAAAATAGTTTAGATACAGTTTAATCCCCTTCACTTCTTTTGCTTTCTCATTCAATCTAAAGTTATTATTTAATTCCCTTCATCCTCTGTGTGTGTGTTCAACGCACCAATATTTTCTTATCCCTTTCATTTTATTATATTATTAATTTGTCATAATAATAATTATAACCAGATTAATAATCATATAAATGGATGAGAAAATATACCATTGGATTGAGTTATAATTTTGGGATATTAAGTGATTTGGAGTCTTTTCTCTATGAGTATTCTTTGAGTTAATATTGTGTATTTTGAACTTTATATGTCATGGATTAATGACATGTTTTGTTTAATGTATGGATTCCATGGATTATTGGAACAAAAAATACACTACCATAAACAAGTAATGGTAATGATTAGAACCTTAAGTTAAGTTACAACTTGGATTAAAGCTTTACCACTTAGGAATTCTGATCAAAATCATCTTGTGAAGTGGGTATTAATTTAATGAAATATAAAGCAAAGCTCAAGGACATCATAAGATTAAATCCCCAATAATTAACTCACTCCAATATTTATAATTTTTTTAAATCAATATTAATCAATCAATCATTTCATAAGATCTACAACCCCCCCAATCAGAATAAAATTAACTAAAAACAACCGACTATAAAAAATATTCATCACCGAGGATTCGACCCGAGTGCTGCTATACACATTATTAGAGCATCATATCTTTGACTGGTCGATAGGTGACAATCTTCCACGCGTTTCACAACTATGATAAAATTGATAAATTATAGAGGGAGTTTTGAGTAAAATTATTTTCTAATTTTTCATGACATTCTTTTTATTATTTTCATAGCCACTAATAATTGATTTTAAAAAAATAGGATAACTTAACATCTACCTATATAACTTTTGGTAAATGTTAATTTTCAAATTCTGATTATTATAAAAATATTACAAGGTAAGGGAAAAAAGAGATCACTAGGAACCGTTTTTTGGGTGTTCTAGACATTATACATTTGGTCCCTCAAGGCATTATTCCAACCCAATAGAAGGATTTGGTTTATTTTTAGTTGGGTGAGGAAACAATGGAAAAATTTATTACTTTTAATATATATATATATGATTGTAATTAATATGTCTAATAATTTAATATGATGAATGTATACCAATTATGGTCAATATTCATGAAATTGGGTGCTATGGGGTACTCCTTCCAAACTCAGCATGTATGGAATATTAGACATAATGTAACTTTGGAGTTAATTTATCATGCATATATTTAAAATATTATAACATGAAAAATATGCATTTGTAATTGGTGGTTTCCAATATTATAATTTCTTCTGTAAGTTAATCCCACCGATCAAATGTTGTTATGGATGGCGACTAATTGGGCTGGTGATAAAAATGTTGTTGTCATTGTAGTAAGAATTTTTTTTTGTAAAATAAGAATTTTATTTATATAAATTATTTAAGTTTGTTTGTTAATTAATTATGTATATTCAATAACCTCCGTTTTATATCTATCTTTAATATATTTCAAAGGATAAGTGACATAGTACTATATAAAGAGATGAGATATTTCAACAAGTCATAGGGTGTGATGGGAATGGTTATTCATTTAATTATCTCCCAGGTATAACATAAGTTGCAGTTGATAGAGTGTAGGTGAAGGTTTCATGTAGAGATACAAGGGTACACACATAGACTGAGGTAGATGTTGTAGTTTGGACTATATAACACAATATGGATGATCAGTTTTAGTAGCTATGGGTAGAGTATGAGGATAAATTATCATATATATCAACATGTATTGATTAGGTGTTGTTTCAATGTTATTTTGATAGTACATAGATGTCATCGATTTAGATAAAAGAAGCTATACTCGCACTGATTTCTCTTGATATTCTTATAATATATAATACTCTTATATATTATAGGTTCCAGATGCAGATAGTGGGAATTATCTTATGTCCAATGGTGATATAAATGTGGATGCTCCAAATACATGAGGTAATTTACATTAATTTTTTATTATTTAACATTTCATTTTAGTTATATAATCCAAAATTTTCTATTTCTAAATTTATATTAAACCAAAACTTCTGTCCAACATTGTAGAGTCATAATCAAAACATGATAGATGATTCCGAATTGTCGTGAAATCATAGGAAAACAACATGTGTTAAGTGGGTCAAAAACTAAGAGAACGAGCTCATATTGTCATTAAATCATATGACAAAAAACATAGATTTATTTTTGAAATTTATGAAACTATGTTGCACTAATATCGGTTTTTCAATTTCTCAGGATTCACAAAAATACATTTATATTGTCTTAAAACACTAAAATGAGTGTGTAACAATCAAAACCAAATCTAATAACCTCAAATTGATGTGAAATTATAGAAAAATAGTTTTTGAATTATTTTGGGAATTTAAATGTAGAAGTAACATAAATATGGTATGAAATGTTTTCAAACTAACTGAATAAATCGTTTATAAATATTTGAAAATCTATAAAAACTCCCATCAATTGATCCAAACTAGGAAAACATGTAACATGCCTAACTAGGATACACTAAATAGTGCCTCGATCCAATGGGTCACGTGTCCACAAGAATGCCTACCCATTTTCTAGAGTTTTCTAACTAGTATTGAGGGTCTTTAATGGTATGGTGGGGATACAATACCATCATAATCAGAGTAACACAGTGGCATCACAAGTGAATAAATAAGTGAAATCATAGTATAAATCAGCGATATAAGACAAACATCCACATGGTAGTATCAATAAACAAAGCCAAAGGAAATAACAATATAATATAATGAATATGTTATGAGTTTATACAAAAGGGAAATAAATACATGGAAATAAGTATCTAGTACAATATATATATCAGAATTACAAAGACCAAAAGAACTATCTATAACTAGTATTACAATCATAGCTTGTTACTATACTTCCCTAATTCTAAACATAATTAATCAAGAATCATAAAAAAGGTTATTACCCCAATCCCTACCTGCATCCATGAAATTTCTCTTGGTACCCAATGACTACCCAAACAAGAAGTGAGATAACACTCAATAGTCCACCACCAATAATTTCTATAACAAGTCCAATCTATGTATAAGAAGAAATAGTGTGAAATATATAATAGTAATATAAATGAATAATAAGGAGTGATATTTTCCACTCTAAAAACTATAATCAAAAACCCATAAAAATGTCTCTCTATAAAGTATGACAAAACATCCACTGTGGCTTATGTCAAGTAATCTAGTGCTAGGCCTACAAGGACCAAATCTATGGAATAAAATGACCAATTCATCCTAAACTACCTATTCTATATACTCAAATTTCAGGTCTACATGGGCCATATCCAAGGAATAAAATTACCAAGGCATCATAATTGAGTCCATGAAGAATCTCCATAGAAAATTCAGTAAAGACTTGGGTGGAGTCCAAGGAGCATGTCCCCTGAGCTTGTCCAAGACAGTCCAAGAAATTCATATCTAAGGAGTAGAAATGTACTTGGAATTCAAATTAATCCATATCCATAAAGTAGAAATTTCCATGGCATAAAATTTAATCAAGATCCCTGGATTAGAAATGTCCATGTCATCCAATGTAATCATAACCATTTCATTAATCAATTTCATAACCCATTTCATAATTATATGGAAACCATGAGTTCATCCAAATCATATCTAATTTTACATTAATCCCATTTAATCATTTTAATAACATGTAATAAAATGGAAAAGAGGCATAAAACTGCTCATAATATCTCATTCAATTCATTAAGGTTCCCACTAAGATGGAGAGATCGCACACACCCAACAAGGTAGTATTTAATATGGTAGATACATGGATGCACCTCATGGGTGGTCCAAGTTGAGTCTAATAACCTCTAACCATATCATGGTGCTAAGTGGGAAACCTATCAAAGTTCTACTAATTTAATCAAGTCTTTTAATTAATTTAGGTGCAATGCTGAAAGGTATGGAATGAGTCACAATGAAAACTCGATGTAAAATAACTAGACTTTGTGGGAAAAGTTATTGACCACATCCCTTATGACTGTGGTAGAACACTCATCCAATATCATCTCCTAAATTGACCTAGATTTTAAGAAAATGTAAGAAAAAATGAATAGCCTTGAAATATGGAATATTATCTTTCACTAAAATAACTCCATTTATATAAAGATAAATTAATAAAGGTTCAATATTAATAGAAAGAAAGAATAAGAGAAAAGAATAATCTTGAAGAAGTAATTGAACGGTGAAAGAGATGTTCACTGGAGGATCATAAAACAAAGAATAAGGTTATAAAATTTTTAAGGGATGTAAGCCTTTTCTAAAAAATTGCAGGTGGTTTTCATGGGTGTGTGACCCTAGATTCATGGTTTCATAAAACCATGTGACCCTAGATAGATCCATGTACCACCTTACATAGTTAGGAGAAACTGTGTGTATTGGGCCACATGGTTTCTAAAAATGATGTGGCCCAACTGATTTTTCCAAAAACCAATCCTCCGAGATTTGTACAGTCCCCGAACACCCTTGAATCTCCCATGACATCATTGGTAACTCAAATTAGGTCAAAACCAATTAATTAAGCTTAAATTCAGAAGATCCATACCTCATGGAAAAACTCAAGATTGTATAACCTCCCCTTATTAAGAAAACTCATCCTCAAGCTGCTCTTATAAGGGTGATAAAGTATTTGAAAAGTGTTCCATCCACTGAGCATGTACGTCTACCTCTATCTCCCAAGTCTTGTTATACATACAATCATTCTTCCATATCACCATAACTAAAGGAACTAACCCACATAAGAGTTATTTTATCCTTTGATCAATGATACACATATGATGCTCCACAAAGGACACATATTATTATAACTCAACCTCATCCGATAGAAGAGTACGAGACATGTATGAGAGATAATGATATATTTGAGATACATTGAATACATTTTTCATATATTGGTACCTCTAAATTAACTGCAACCAATAGGCTACCAACCCAACACTCTCTAGGATCTCGAAAGGCCTAACATATCACAGTGAAAGCTTACCTTATCTCTGAATCTATCTGTTCCCCATCCTCAATGAGATATGTAAAAAACTAGATCCCAAACCGCAAACTTTAGAGGTCATCAATGAAGATCAATGTAGGATTTTTGTCTAAACTGTGTAGTTTTATTATACTTTTTGATCAACTAGACCTGCTCTAAAGTCTCGTGCATGAGGTATGGTCCAAGTAGTGCTACCACCATTGACTCTATCCAACACAGAGGTGATCAGCATGGACTACCATAAAAAGTCTCATAATGTGGAACCTATATAGTCTCAAAATAACTATTGATGTAGAAAAAATCAACAAGGGGTATATGAATATCCCAAGAGCCCCTAAATTCTAGGATTCATGCCCTAATCAGTTCCTTTAGGACTTTTGTTGTGCGCTCTATCTGGTCATTGGTTTGAGGGTGTTATGTCATGCTCAAAACACCTATATTCTGAATGCCTTATATAATATTTTCTAGATTTGATATGTAAACTGGGAATCCCTATCTGATATAATGGTATGAGGAACTCTGTGAAGGTGCACAATATCATAGAAATAAAGTCTCCCAAGATCATCTACTGAGAAGGTCTCCTTGATCATTATGAAGTGCGTGACATTCCTTAACCTATCCACAAAAACTCATAATCCATCATTACCTCGAGGTGACCTCTATATCCCAGTCACTAAATCTATCAAATCATCATCCATTTCCACATAGTAATGGGTAACTACTATAAGATCCAAACTGGTCATTAGTGTTCCACCTTTACCTACTTAAAGATAAAGCACTTAGTAAAAAATACTTCTACTTTCTATTTTATCCTTGACCACCAGTATTGATTCCATAAGTCATGATACATATTGGTATTGTCAGGATGTGATTCCCATGATGAGGTATTAAATTCCCCCATAATCTCCTCTCAGATGTCTGCTAGAACCCAGATACGTCCATGAACATGCTTAATTTCATCCTCCCTAATGATTCAACTATGAGAAGAGTATTCATCTACCACACTCTTCTATAAGAAAAATCCCTCATAATCTAACAGTTGTCTCATCCTCACCCTATCTAGAAGAGTTTCAGTCACTGTAAAGGATGATAGAGAAGTATACATATGACTATCTTTCAATTCCATGTACATATTAGAGTATAAGGCCATCAATTTCTATTCACCACTAGCCTCCCAAACTACTTGTGTCTGAGTATTTTGGATTAGAGAATCCACTATATAATTTGCTTTACCGGGCATATGGGAAATCTCAAAAATGAATGACTAGAGGTAGAAAAACCACCTTACCCACTAAAGGTTCATGTCACGCTGCGTAATTATGTACTTGATTATTTTGTGGTATGTTAATACCAAAAAATGTGCCCCTAGTAAAAAAAGCCTTCAATATCACATTGCATGAACAAAAATAGCTAACACAAGATGATGAATATGGTAGTTCCTCTTGTTTGGACTCAACTAAAGAGACCCATAATTCATTAATTACTCCTCCAACTCAAAACTTATCTTATACTAATGCCCGATGCATCACAATATTCATAATAGATTCTTCCTAGATCTGGAAGAATCATGATCAATTCTAAATTCAGTCACCATTTCAGCTCCTAAAATGTTGTATCATAGGTTTCTTACCATATAACCAATACAAACTTATTATTCAAGCTCTTAATAGGTTCTTATTATAATTATAATTCATATATAAAGCACTAATAATAACCAATTATCCCCAATAAACTTTGTATATCAAAGAAATTCTTGGACTTCACCTAGGTACACTACTGGAAAATGGGTCTATACCCACAATTTAAAAACCTATGGGTATCGATAGTATTTTTTGAATTATTCCCACGGTTTTGTTAAAACCATGGGTATACTAAAATTGATTTGAGATTTTATTTGTCTAAACTACCCAATTTTTCATTTCCTTCCCCCGCGTCTCCCCATGCCCTGGCCTCCCTGACCTCTCCTCCCCTACACGACCTTGACCTCGCACCCTCACCTCCATCTCCTGGACCCACCTCCCTCCCTCTTCTTTCTTGCCTCTGCAGCCACCTCTACCTCTGCCTCCTGGTCCTCGACTTCGCCTCCCGTTCCTCACCACCATTTCCACCTACCAGACCTCACCTCCTCCTCTGTGACTGCCTCCACTTACTCTCAGCTGCAGATGCCTTCGCCTCCACTTCTCGACCCTCGCCTCCTCCGTCGGGACAGCCTCCGCTTCCTCCTCCTCCCGGTCGTGGCTGCCTATTCCAATGCCTCATTAGATAGAGTTATAAAGATAAGGGTTTTCATAAGGTATTATCTTGAAACCCTATCATACCATTTTATGAAGAATTAATATCTTCTATATGGGGGATAAATTGTGAGAGAAGAGGTGTCTCATACTCATGTTGTAGGATAGTCTTATGAAATTATTGTTCAAGCTACCTAGGAACCTGAATTACCATTAGTTGTTGAATTAGTATGATAATTTGGACCTCCTAAGGGGGTATAGAGTTAAAAAATATTGGATATTTGGAACAACTCTTAAAAATTTATAATGTGATGAGGATATAGATCCAGTTGTTTTAGAGAGTCCACCGATCATTGAGATAGGGGGAGATCTGAATTTTTATTCCTCTCCATTTATTGAAGAAGACACTCTAGAATATTTTTTCTATGATATGAGTGTATATTATCCTGTTTATTTTTATGGAGAGAGTAATGATTAAAAAATGATAAATTAGATGATAAAGAGGATGAAAAAGTTTATAAGCATGATAAGGCAAGTGATGATAAAAGGGATGATGATGATTACAAAGAAAATCCTATAAATATAGAAAAACCACTCTTGTTATTATTTAAAGTAATGATGAATATGTAAATAAAAAGTTTCCTTATACTCATTTTTTAGAAACACTAGTTTGACCTAGTTCTTATGAAGATATGTTAATGATTTTTTCTGATTCTCCTTCTCCTAGAGATATTCCTGTAAATCACTCTCAATAATAGAATATTTATATATCTTGTAAAAAAATAGTTGTGTAATAGATGATTCATAAGAATAATATGAAGCCTCCCTTAGAGATATTTATCAACCTACTTATCATTTCCATCCTAATTTTGAATCATGGAGAAAGACTCATGAGTTATGTTCTCACTATTCTGATTTGGATGATGATTCCTCTCGTAAGGGTTCTCCTACTAAAGCACGTGTTGGTCAGTCTCAACAAGATGAACCCTATTCTAATCAACATACTTTAATATCTTTTATATATTTAATTTAGATCAAGAATTACCATTTGGATTTTTTGAAATAAGTTTATTGATCTATTAGTTGGAACAATACTCTTGACAAAGAGGAATATATTTTATACACTATTAAATTTGTTGCTCCACAAATCTATACAAGACTGTTCCTAAAAATAGATAATATAACTGAAGTGATTTATTCTTTCAAAAGATAAATTTGATGTTTTAGAATAAAAATTATAGACCTATATGTTGAATCATAGATATTCTATATATCATGGATATAAGATATCTCAAAGTGACAACCACTCCAACCAGACCATCAAGCAATGCATCAACACCTTATTCTACTCCTTCATTATCTATTGATGATGATTTTATTTTAATGGTGATACATGATGAAATTCAAAATATTTTGTACAATGTGATGGATATTAGAAATAACGTTCAGATGGACGATTCTTCTCAAAGGGAAAATAAATATGATTTAATTAAAGATGAATCCATTAAGACTACCAAAAAAAATATTTGTTTAGGGGTGAAATTATTTATTATATCGAATGGTTTTAAACCAAATAATATCTCTAGAATTAATTCATATCATTTTCCAGATATTTTCAGATCCCACCCCCCCAAAAATATATTCTATTCTATGTTAGATAATTGCTTGTTAATGATTTCTCTTCTCAATAAATTAAAGTTAAGGAATGATGAGTTTCATCAATTTATAGAACATGGGACTAGGGATGTGGTTAATATCACAATGATCCTAGAGCCTTTTATGTATGTTTCTAATGTCCTTGATTTAGAACCACTTTCTCTTCCTTTACCCCATATCTCTACCACTCATTCCTTAGCCTCAAACTCAGATTCAATTACTTACACATTATCAATTCCAACCTCTACCTCACCTATACCTCTTATAGGATATAACAACCCTACTTTTTTATTACACACTTAAACCTGATTCATTACATAAAATATTCATTTGATACAACATATAAGATCGAGAGGTCTAGTGTCTTTGGGGCTTAATAACATTACATAATATCTTAGAACATAAAAAACACAACATCATTATTGAAAACTTCATTTACATGACCACTACATTCCCTCTTACTTAGCATTGCATGGGATAACCTGAGGATATGCATAAGAAAAGGGTAAGCTATAATGCCCAGTAAGGGAATAAACATGGAATGACATGAGGAATACAATAAATTTTAGAAAATATGAATATAAATGGATCACAAGAGAAAAATGAACATAAAGTCATGATAAATCTTGATAATCATAACAAGGAAATGTGGCAACAACACTTAAGATGGAATTAGCATGAGCCCAGGCTCATTACACATGGCGCATGAGTAAACTCTCATTGCACATGAAGCATGAGTAAAACCTCATTTCCCTTAAATTATCATGAGTCAAATCCCATTGCACATGATGTATCATGATACTATACTTTACCTAATGCATTAGAGTGCTATCAGGGCACACCCTTCTTAAACATTTCATTTCATGCATAAGTGTGCCACATGGGTCATATAACATGAAATCAATAATCATAATTTGTTCCATAATAAAGGGATGTGGAATACATACATAAAGTTTTATAATAAATAATTAAATGTTCATGAAGGTGAATACCCTTGATAGATAAATGGGCATGGTATTCACTACACAATGACATTGGCCGGGAAAATCATAGTGCAATTTGGACAGCATAACTGCGTGAAATAAGAACTAATAAAAAATGGTTAATGAGAGAGAAATGGTTGTCTCATCATATGTAAATGAAATGGGAAGTAAGGGGGTCATATAGATACATGTCCCAACAAATGTTATGGAATTTTGATGGATAATACAAAAGTATTACTTGGATGTAAAAGAGGAGAGAGAAATGCCTCACTAAATTTCAACATGGTAATAGGTGTACATGGGAGGAATTAATGAGTGATAAAGGGATATACCATCATCCAAAAATAAAGAGGGTAGTATGGGGGAGGTGATAAATAATACCCCAACATTTTTAATTGAAAACAAAAGGGTATAACAACTTAAAGAAAATTGGACAAAAATGAGAAAGGAAGAAATCCATTACTTGGAAGTGTGATCCCAAAGGCTTGGGAGAGGCTTGAGAGAGGCTTATTGGGAGATTGTGGCACCTTTGGAGGATTATAGAGAGATTAGGGAAGGGGTTGGTCGAACTCAAAAGGCTTTGAGTGAAGAGGAAGTGGGAGCTTGGATGGGTTTATATAGGAAAGGATAGAGAATTCTTTATTATTTAGGTTTGGGACACCTCACATTAAACTAATCAAAACCACAAACCAGCCCATGATTTTTTCCCATGATTTTTTTCCAAATGGGATTGGAAAACAATATTTTATAAGGACAATGGAATAAATTATTAAAATAATATGGTTTCTTATGTGGAACAGAGTCACACTCTCAAGGAAAACAATTTAAAAAGACAAAATGTTTTATAAGCCTTGAAGGGTCCACTAAAGCTTTGTAAAATAAATCAAAAAAACCTAAAATCACATTAATTTAATTACAAAACAAATATTGTCCGAAAATAATGTTTATAGGTTTTTATTACATCACGATTGGGTCATTATGATGTCATAAAACACATTATATATTTAAACGTTATTTATTTTTTACCCAAAAATTTGACTGTCTCAGAAAATTATGAGAAATTCACTGTTGGATAATTTAGACATCCTGATTCCAAAAATAATATTAATTTTATCAAAATAATTTTCTAAATATATGAATTTTTACTTTTAGGAAAAAAACCAGCATTTATCGAAAATTCATGGGTTTTGACAAAAATAGCTTTCAAACCATTATAAAAATTACAATTACATTCATAAAATTATATGATAATTAATATTTAAAAAAATGTAATTTGATAATAAAAATAATAATATTTTATTAAAATATTATTTAATTAAAAAATCCATTAATTCATTAAAATATATTTCTTTGTTGAATATTAACTAAAAATACTATTTGTGCTTTAAAAACTATTTAAAAAGTAAAAATAATAAAATGAATGCACATTATTTATAAAAAAATAATGTACATAGTCATAGTGATAAGGTCTTGTTACAAAACCCCTTATAACACCCGCATAAGAGTTAAGGGTAAGGTGTGCAATGGGGAAAGACTCTTGGGGTGGCTTGGATAACATCGCTCGGGTGGTAATCTCTATTAACTCCCACTTCTCTCGTAGTTAGTTATGCTCAAGATTAATATGTTCAAGCTCAACTTGGGATTGGTCCAGAGCGAAGCCCAATGATTCCACCTCATTTCTGATCTCCAACGAATGGTCTTTGTATGGGGCAAGTCTACTAGATGAGGCCATAGTCCTTTGTCTGAGTAAATTGGATTTGTTAAAGCCCTATATTTATACTAATAGTGTGATCACTATTCAATGACTATATTAGCAACTGTCACAATTCATAATGGTATTCTAAAAAATATAAACATAAAACCAAGGAAGATCACATTTTATATAACCATAATAAGACATTTAATTATACTAAGAGGAATTTCCATTAATGAATGTTTGGGTCATTACAATCTTCCCCCTTAAGAAATTTCACCCTTGAAATTTCCTTTTCCCACACTAAAATAGATGTAGGTAACTCTGCTTCATCACTTCCTTCTATCCCCACATCACATCTTCAAACTTGTGGTTTCACCACAACAGCTTGATGAGGGGTATTGTCTTATTTCGTAGAACTTTTTCTTTATGATCTAAGATCTTCACTGGTTTCTCCTCATAAGAAATATCATCCTCTAGTTGTACTACCTCTGAAGAGAGTACATGTGAAGGGTCTGGTATGTACTTACTTAAGAGGGATACATGAAATAAATCATGTACTTTGGCCATGGTAGGTGGAAGTGCCAGTTGATAGGCCACGACCACAACACAATCAAGAATCTCGAAGGGGATGATGTATTTAGGACTTAACTTCCCTTTCTTTACAAACCTCATGACCTTATTCCATGGAGATATGCGTATAAATACCATGTAACCAACATTAAATTCAAGGTCTCTTTGATGGTTATCTGCATAACTCTTCTGTCGACTCTGGGATGCCATGATATGCTGCTGAATGGTTTTCACCTTCTCCACCATTTCTTCAACCATTTATGGTCCTAGCATCATACGTTCACCGACTTCATCCCAATATGTCAGTGTTCTGCACCTCTTCCCATACAGGGCTTCATAAGGTTCCATTTAGATTCTTGAGTGGAAACTATTACTGTAGAAGAATTAAACCAGTGGAAGATGTTGGTACCACCCTCCATTGAAGTCCATAGAACATGATCATAACATATCCTCCAGTTTCTGAATAGTTCGCTCAGATTAGCCATCAGTTTGAGGATGATAGGCCGTACTGAAGTTCAGTTTAGTATCCGGATCATGTTGAAGACTCTTCCAAAACATAGAGGTGAATCTTGGATCTCTATCAGATACAATAGATAGTGGTACTCCATGTAGCCTTACCACTTCCATGATGTATATCTGTGCCAGTTCATCCAATGAGAAATCCTCTCGAATTGCAATGAAATGTGCAGACTTTGTAAAATGATCCACAACAACCCAGATTGAATTGTTTCCTTTGGATTTCTCCGGAAGTCTCGTGACAAAGTCCATGGTGATGTTCTCCCATTTCCATGCTGGCATGGGAAATGGTTACATCATCCCCTTAGACTTCTATCTCTCAGCCTTCACTTGCTGACACACCAGGAACTGTGATGTAAATTTAGTGATCTCCTTCTTCATATTATCCCACCAATAATGCTCTCAGAGATCTCGATACATCTTTGTGTTTCTTGGGTGAATAGAGAAATTTTAACTAGGTGCATCATTCAAAAGGTCCTTCTTCAGCTCTAAACTTGATGGAACACATATTCTTTTCCCAAATCTCACAATTCCTTCTTCATTAACATTGAAATCCGAGGATTTCCCTCATTTGATATCTTCTACTTTCTTCTGAATTCCCACATCATACTTTTGAGCATCCTTTAAATTTTCCAAAATAGATGGTTGAGCAATCATTTGTGAAAGGATTGATGATGTTCCCTTCTTTATGATTCCCATGTACATCTTCACCAAATATAAGAATATTGGTTCCTTTTCAATTCTCATCAATGACAGAATCATTGGGTCCTTTCTACTTAGAGCATCTGTCACCTTGTTCACTTTCCCAGGGTGGTAATGGATCGAGCAGTCATAGTATTTGATCAACTCTAACCATCTTCGTTGGTGCATGTTCAACTCTTTCCGTGTGAATATATACTTGAGGCTTTTGTGGTCCGTATATATTTCAAAATTCTCTCCAATGAGATAATTCCTCCAAAATTTTAAAGCGAAGATCACCGCAGACAACTCCAAATCATGTGTTGGATAATTCTACTCATGAACTTTCAATTTCCTTGATGCATAGGCAAGGAATTTTTCATTTTTCATCAACACACAACCCATGCCCTTCTTCGAATCATCACTAAATACCGCAAAAAGTTCTCCACTTGTGGGTAAAGTGAGCACGAGCGTAGTGATAAGCCTCCTTTTTAACTCCATGAAGATTTCTTCGCATTCATCACTCCAAGAAAACATTACTCCCTTAAGAGTTAGCTTGGTAAGAGGGTTGGACAATTGTGAGAAATATCTCACAAATCATCGATAATATCCAACTAACCCCAAGAAGATACATATATCTGTTACCGATGTTGGCCTCATCCATCCCTCAATTACATCTGTTTTGGAGGGATACACAGATATCCCATTGCTTGTGATGATATGGCCCAATAAAGAGACCTCCTTTAACCATAACTCACACTTATTGTACTTTTCATAGAGATTCTCCTTCTGCAAGGTCTCTAGTATAGTTATTATATACTCCTCATGATCCTCCTTGGTTTTGGAGTATATTAGAATATCATCTATAAAGACTACCAAACATTTGTCAAGATAATCCCTAAAGACTATATTCATCAAGTCCATGAAGATTTATGGAGCATTAGCGAGTCCTTAAGGCATTACTACGAATTCATAGTGCCCGTATCTTGTACGAAAAGAAGTCTTGGGGATATCTTCCTTCTTCACCCTTATTTGATAATATCCCAACCGCAAATCCACCTTGGAGAAGTATTTTGATCCACGCAGTTGATCGAACAAGTCATTGATTCATGGGAGAGGATACTTATTCTTTATCGTGATTTTTTTAATATCACAATAATCGATGCAAAAACACATTGACCCATCATTCTTCATGACGAAGAGGACTAGTGCACCCCATGGTAAAGAACTTGGGCATATAAACACTTTATTCCGATTCTCCTATAGTCGTTTCTTCATCTCCTCAAGCTCCACAAGACCCATTCCATATGGAGTCTTGGATATTGGCAACTCCCTAGGTATAAGATAAATTGAGAATTAAACATCTCTTCTAGGAGGAAGACCTTACAATTACTTAGGAAACACTTCAGTGAATTACCTCACAATAGGAATGTCTCCAAGGGTGGTTTCCGCCTTAGAATCAATCATCTGAGCTAGATATGCGTGCTCATAGGGCAGTAATATCCACTCTTGAGATGATGAAGCTATAGAAGATGCATCTTCCTCCTTGCACTTGTATATAATCGAGGGTCGATCCTCCACATGGAGAGTGATTTCCCTCTCACGAAAATTTATGTTGGTTATATATAAGGAAATACAATCCATGCAAAGAATTGCATAAAATTCCACAAGAGGGAGTATGGTGAGGTTCTCTAGGAAATTCAATCCATAGATTATGACATGGGAGGAGTTATATTCATGGGATGCAATGATTTCCCCATTTTTCGTACTCACCGAAATCTTTAGTTACATGATTTTTGGTGGTGCTGGGATTGTTCTACAAAACTTTTGGGATATATAATAATGCGTAGAACCCAAATCAAAAAGTAAGTTCACTATTCTTGAATGAATAACTAGTGTACCTATCACCAATTTTTTTTGGGGTTCACTTTGGCAGTAGTGATGGAAAAAAGATTGTGCTTGCTGCCTTGGATGTTGTTGGTTGCCTCTGAAAACCCTTGGCTTGGAGCACTAATTTGCATGATGCGTAGTTGTATCAATGAACAATGAGTTGAGGTTCAAACAGAGCATTCCTCTCCTCTATTATAGCTGCAGGGTTTTCTTGTCAGCAGTTAATAGCTAGGTGCCATTCTCTTCCACACCTAAAGCATTTCCTCGTCCCCTTCTGGAAATTTCCAGGGTACTTCTTTCCAAACCTTTGGCAAGTGGGGTGATGGATCTTCTTAGAACTATTGGATTTATCCATCGGACTTCCAAAATTGAATTATACCTTACAATTCTTATCCCTATGATACCCCTGAGATTATCCGATCTCCATTTCGATCTTGAGGGTACATCAGACAATTTCCTCATAGATGTCGATGTCATGGATCGCCAGCACTTTCTGTAGGCTAGGTTTTAGCCCGCCATAGAAGTGGAAAACCTTGAATTCGGGGGTAAAAAAAAGTCAGATGTATATCGTTCAAGCCTTGTAATGTTTTCCTCACACGCTCTGACAAATTAGTCATCTTTTTTCTTGAGGGAAAGAAAGTCCCTTTCCATATTAATCCAGAGGGTATAGGGAAAATATTAATCAAAAAACATCTTCTGGAAATCCTTCCATTCCAATGCCTCAATCTCCTCATCAGGCTTTGTATTTTTTTATCAACATCCACCATTGATCAGCTTCACCCTCCATATGATAAGCAGTTTGGATAACCTTCTCTTGTTCAGAACATTGAAGGATGAAGAAGATTTTTTCATTGGAGTTGATCCATTGTTTGGTGATTGAGGGATCTAATTATCCATTAAAAGTAGGAGGCCTTTGTCTCATAAAGCTCTCAATAATGACTTGTTCTTTCTTAGGGTGGTTGAATGTTCTTATTGACCCATGTTTCCATTCAAATCTTGAGTTAACTGAGAGAGAAGTGTGACAAAGTTCGCGATTCCCTCTCCCATCGGATAGGGCATCTCATTAGCACAATCATCACATTGATCTTAACATCAGTTGTTATCCCAAGTCCTCCTATTACCGGCCATTGGTAGGAATAAAAGGAATTCTAGGGTTAACACATAAAGGGTAATCCAAGGACAAAACTGATGACTTATAAATAACTTTTATTTTCTTAACTTATGAATCCATAGGCTTCAATCTATGCTATTCATGATATACTTTCTAACATATATTTTGAGGGGTATTTTTTTAATTCCATTAATAAGGGTTCATAATAAGCTTGTAAATTTACCAAAGCATCTCCCCCGAGAGTGTCGTAACCAAGATTGCAGTAAGGCACATTGTCGTGCACCATTTCCCATTCGAGTCTAGCTCAAAGCGCTGTTTTCAGGTTTTACCCCTAGGATACATCTGTGCCAGAGTCGCCTCTACCTGCTTGTATTCAGACAGAGATATATTTTCTTGATAAACCACTTAATCCATAATCACCAATACTTATGGATGTTTTTATTATACTTATTCTTGTATCTATGTATTCACTTGGGTTTTCTAATCCTAATCCCAAAAATAACTAATTCAATCCTCTAATACTAACTATAATAACCATTATTTTTATTACACACTTAAACTTGATTTATTACATAAAATATTAACTTGATACAACATAAAATATCGAGAGGTATAGTTTATTTTGGGATTAGTAACCTTAAATAACAGCTTATAACATGAAAAACACAACATATTTATTAAAAACTTCATTTACATGACCACTACATTTCCTTGTACTTAGCATTGCATGGGATAACCTGAGGACATGCATAAGAATAGGGTGAGCTATAAAGCTGAGTAAGGGAATACACATGGAATAACATGAGGAATACAATACATGTTAGACAATAGGAATATAAATGGCGAATAAGAGATACATGATCATAAAGGCATGATAAATCACGATAATCATAACATGGAAATGTGGCAACAACACTTAACATGGAATTATCATGATCCAAGGCTAATTGCACATGAAGCATGAGTAAACCCTTATTTCACATGAAGCATGAGTAAAACCTTGTTAAAATTGAATTATCATGAGTCAACACCCATTTCACATGATGTATCATGATACTATACTTTACCCAATGCATTGGAGCGCTATCAGGGCACACCCTTCTTAAACATTTCGTTTCATGCAAAAGTGTGCCACATGGATCATATAATGTGGAATCAATCATTATCATTTATTCCACAATAAAGTGATGTAGAATTAATACATGAATCTTTATAATAAATAATTAAATGATCATAAATGTGAATACCCTTTATAGAGAAATGGGAATGGTATTCACTACACAATGACATTGGCTTGGAAAATCGTAGTGCAATTTTGACAGTATAACGACGTGAAATAAGAACTCATAAAAAATGGATGATGGGAGAGAAATGGGTGTCTCATAATATTTATATGAAATGGGAAGTAAGGGGTTCATATAGATACATGTCCAAAAAAATTTAATGGAATTTTGATGCATAATACAAAAATGATTACTTGAATGTAAAAGAGGGGAGAGAAATCCCTCATAGAATTTTGGCAAGGTAACGGGTGTACATGGGAGGAATTAATGATAGATAAAGGGATATCCCATCCTTAGAAAATAAATAGTTCAGTATGGGGGAGGTTTGGAATCATACCCCAACCTTTTTAATTGAAAAAAAGGGCATAACAACTTAAAGAAAATTGGACAAAAATGAGAAAGGATGAAATCCCTTACCTGGAAGTGTGATCCAAAAGGGTTGGGAGAGGCTTGATAGAGGCTTCATGGGAGCTTGGGGCACATTGGGAGGATTCTAGAGAGATTTGGGCTGGGGTTGGTCGAACTAAATATGCTTTGAGTGAAGAGGAAGTTGGAGATTGGGTGGGTTTATATAGGAAAAGATAGGGAATTCTTTATTATTTAGGTTTGAGACACCTCACATTAAACTAATCAAAACCACAAACCATCCCATGGTTTTTTCCCATTTTATTTTCCAAAGGGTATTGGAAAAAAATATTTTATAATTCCAATGGAAGAAATTCTTAAAATAATTGGGTTTCTTATGTGGATGTGAGTCGCACTCTTAAGGAACACAATTTAAAAAGACAAAATGTTTTATAAGCCTTGAAGGGTCCACTAAATCTTTGTAAAATAAATAAAACAAATATAAAATCACATTATTTTAATTATAAAACATATATTGGCCGGAAATAATGTTTATATTATTTTATTACATTACTACTGGGTCATTATGATGTCATAAATCACATTATATATTTAAACAGTATTTAATTTTTACCAAAAAATTATACTGTCTCAGAAAATTATAAAAAATTCACCATTGGATAATTTTGACATCCTGATTCAAAGAATAATATTCATTTTATCTAAATAATTTTCTAAATATGTGAATTTTTACTATTAAAATAAAAACCTACGTTTATCAAAAATTCATGGGGTTTGTAAAAAATAGCTTTCAAACCATAATAAAAATTACAATTGCATTCATAAAATTATACAATAATTTATATTTAATAAAAATTAATTTTATAAAAATAACAATAATATTTTATTAAAATAAAATTTAATTCAAAAATCCATTAATTCATCAAAATATATTTCTTAGTTGAATATTAACTAAAAATACTATTTGTGCTTTAAAAACTATTTACAAAGTAATAATAATAAAATGAATGCACATTCTTTATAAAAAAATAATGTACATAGTCATAGTGCTAGGCTCGTGTTACTTAACCCCTTATAACATCCACATAAGACCAAATGGTAAGGTGTGCAATGGTGACATACTCTTGGTGTGGCTCAGATAACATCGCTCGGGTGGTAATCTATATTAACTTCCTCTTCTCTCGTAGTCTGTTCCGCTCAAGCTTGACATGTTCAATCTCAGCATGGGCTTGGTAAAGAGTGAATCCCAATGACCCCAAATCCCTTCTGAGCTCCAAAAAATGGGTTTAGTACGGGGAAAGTCTACTGGATGAGGTCATCACTTCCTTTGTCTATGTAAATTGGATTTGTTAAAGCCCTATATTTATACTAATCGTGTGATCACTATTCAATAGCTATATTAGCAACGATCACAATTCATAATGGTATTTTAAAATCCAGAAACATAAAACCAAGTAATTTACCATTTTATATAACCATAATAATACATTTAATTAGTTCAAGAGAAATCTCCATTAATGAATGTTTGGGTCGTTACATAGGACCTTTTGGTTTATATATATATCATCGATGGTACCCATTTTTTCATTGTACTTAAACCATACATGTTAAAGTAATTATAAATAAATATTCAATCATTGTACACAAGTAGTTTTTTGTTCCATTTTATACAACTGGGTATATATGATGATTTAATGGGTTCATTCTCCACTAGGTTCCAATGGATGGGATGCCTTATTTCACAGGTGTATTTTTTGGAATATGAAAAAGTAAATTTAAATTTGAGGAATAAGTTGTTTCTATTTATGTATTGGGTCGGTTGTATATATGTATATAGTGTATATTTTTTTCTTATTACATTCATATAGAAATTAATTTATAATGATATACCAAGTACTTCCATCATACAATTTATTGTATTCATTGTATAAGTCTTATTTACAATTTTTAGAAATTTCCAACATATAGATGATGTAATTAATTAGAATCATATCATTTTTTGTTTATTGATGTACCAATTAGATGATTATGACGAATTCATTATCTTTATTTTTAACACTATATGGAGAAGTTGGAAAATGGGGAGATTGAAGACACTAGAAATGAGTTTATCGAACCAATATTCACAACATCACCAAAATAAGGTTTATAAACACCATAGATATCCAATTATCAATGTTTTTATGGTTATTATACATATTATGAAAGGGTTTCATGGTATTTTTTGTAAATTATAGCAGGGGAGCATTGGAGGAAGGAATTGAATAGTTAGTTTCACATTTCATTCATTTTTTTCAATGACTTCCTTTTGTGATTGTAAAAAGAAGAAAATTGTTTTTTTAATCACAGTTGTGTATTTTACTTATTTTATATATCCAATTATTAAAATAGGAATATATTTCCCCCCATTTTCCAGTAGTGATTGTATATATCCCATGATTCCATCTTCTTGGAACATCCTCTTCCTTGAAGTGGATCATCAAATTTTCCCAAGAGTTTCTCTATATCCAAAATCAGATCACATTCCCCAAACATAATGTTTTTAAATTATTGGTATTCACTTGGTTTTTACATAATGGGATAGAGTTTTAGTTTTCTATTGGAAAGATCTTATTTTTGGCTCTGGTGACTAAGTTACTGAATGTTTAATAGTAAAATTCTAATATCCCTACCATTAGTTTAAACCTTAATTGTGAGGATCCATCAATGGGTGGTTATGGAATGAGAATTCTCTATTTAATTATGGGATCCAAATATAGTTTATTATTTTTCTTGTAATGTTTCTTTAAATCTATACTATAGTGAATGTTCCACATAGACACTGAGAAGGTATATACATAATGAAGACAGAACACCAATGACCTGTGGTCATGTTGCGACTATTACCCATCCATTTCGTGAAATGAGAGGGAGTTTCCATAGGATTTGATATTGTCTTTCCTGAGATGGTTCAGAATCATGATGTTTTTGGGGTAGTGGTTAATAGATTCACCAAATGTGTGAATTTAATTCCAATTCCAGTGTTTAAAACTATAAAGATCTAGTAGTGGGGTATAACTCTGAATTCTTGAGCTTGTATGGTGAACTGATTACCATCATCTTTGAAACAATCTCTAGTTTTCTCAAGGTGTTGGATGGTCATTTAATTAATTATTGGTAACTATATTAACCATGAGTTAAGTAGACCTTCTTCTTTTCAAGGGACAATATGAGTGATCATTAATCTGGGAGGAGGTTCTTAGAGTTCATGTGATGAACTTTGGTAGTTCATGGGAGGACCAGTTGACTTTAATAGATATTTGATATATCTTTAGTTACCCTAAAATGATTCATATTTCCTTGTTTATAGAATTTTACCACATTCCTTTTCAAACCCCACTATTGGGGTGGAGGTTCAGATAAGTGATTACCTTAGACCAAGTCTGGTGAGAGAAACTACTGAAGAAATTAACTAGTGTGAAGAAGCATGAATATGTCTTAGAACATTTTGGTATTTTATTAAGATAATTTTGGTATTCCCATGAATTATGTATAGAATAAAATTAAGTCTTTAATTTTCAGTAAGCATCCATTACCCCCATCTCATTCCCATACATCAATAAGAACATGTTTTATAATATTTTGATCAATGAAGATTTACTTGAGCATCAATATTCTTTCACTTTAATTATTCCTAAAAACTAATCAAGTTTGTTTTTCATTATAAATATGCTCACATATTTGATCTTATTAAAAATTATTCATGAATTATAACAATAAATAGAATCATTATATTCAAAGATATAAGAAAAAGATTTAGTATCTTTAGGTTTCATTTCCATCATAGTAATCAATTAAAGAGACTCCATTTTCAGAATTTAAAACTCTCTTAAACATTTATTTAATTGATCTTATATTCCATTTCTCATCATATTTATATTCTATAGTTTATTAAGATAATTAGGTGAAACCATTCTCATCATATTTCTATTCCCCCATACTTGTAGGAACATGATTGAACCCATGGGGAATTGTGGTTCTTATATGTTGGGCGATGACTTGTTTAATCACAAGATACAAGTATATTGTAGTTTAGTTTTTATTTTATTTTCTTTATCACATCATCCACTTAGGCCTTTTATCACTTTCTATGGATGGGGGGTACTTATATTCTTTGAAGGGGTCCAGAAGAGCACTGGATGTGGCAACATGGTTTGTTTTTGCAGTGGAGGGAGATCAGGTTAGTTGAGGGATTAATAGTCTGTTTTATTTTTGTTTACTTTTATTCTATTGAATCTGATTATTTTCTTTTCCTTCATTATGGAAGTCTAACATACAGATGGTTCATGTTAGTGTTTTTTTATTTTCCACGGTTTTAATTAATTGTTTGTGGGAGAAATCATTCCTAATTGACTCACTACTGAGATCTTTGTCGAGTAGTGCCCAGAGTGAGACAATTTTAGAGGGGACCCCATCCCTCCTCCATTTATACATCTAGTCCTTAGATAGGAACCTATGGTTGAGATATGTGGTCAAGTGAGTCTTCTTAGGTTATAGGATAGTGGTGATATAAAGCAACTAAGATATGAACCACTTACCCCATATAAACAACATGACTTTCCTCAATGGTACTATGATCACTACACCTCACAAGCCAGAAGACCAATCAGAGATCTAGTGACTACCAACCCTCACCAAGATAAAATCATAACTTCTCTCTTCACTAAAATCAAGGCTATATAGATGAAACATGTTTCAATCCTTAAAATGAATGTTGTATCCAGCATGGGTGTAATTTCTATGTTATTGACTCATTAATAGTATCCATTACTGATTCAACATCCACCACTTGAGCCTAAGTTTTGATAGAGTCTTTCCTTATCTCAGGAGGGTTTACACCAATTGGGTACTCCTTACTAGAAACCTCAAGAAAAGTTCTATTTCCTAGTCTCTCTACTTACATTAAAGGTCTAGTACACTTAATGAAACTTCCCTCATTTCCAGAATCCTCATCTAGATTTACTATCATGAGATAAAATTAGTTATTTTTGACCATCATCATTACCTCTTAGCTGAGAAGCATCCATTTTGTTGGATTTATCACTCATTTTAGTTTTAATCTCTTGTAAATATCTATTCTTACCTTTAATAGATATATTTATGATATTATTAATAGATTGTAGTGGTATAAATTTATTTTTCCTCTTGAGGAAATAAATAAATCACAACCTTACTTTGAGTAGAAAGAGCATGAGAGATATCTTCAGAAATTGTCTTTTATGTGACCAATAGACTGGAATCCAGAGTAAAAGAGTAAAACCATCTGATAGACTATTCTTAAGGAGAATTCATCATCCAGGGTAGTTAAAACAACTCTCTCCATCCATCAAAGGGGATATTAGATCCACTTCAATAAAGACTTGATCAAAGAATATAGACATAACTTCCTTAGTGGTTTGATCCATTTTTATGGGAACACCCAAGGTTTAAGAAATACAAAATTTTATGGTGCCATAAAATACAATTAAGCCTTAAATTTTTAACCAAAACCCAAGCCTTGTAATTCTTAACCGCAAATGGGTTGAAATGGTGGTCCCATTCTTAAAGGAACACCATTTCCGTATTGCGCACTATACCAAATTTTTTTTGGGTCAAGCTCCATGGTGAGCCCATTGAGGGTTGTAGGGGGAAACATGCCCATGCTTTAGGGGTCCTGGAGTTGAAGCCCCCCGATAAGAATCTTTGATTACTGTAGCAACCTTGTACTATGGTTTGTATTTTTTTGTATAGGATCTATACCAATGGTTACTGAACTGTGGGTATATTATTTCTAGTGTGATAATCTATACCCACAGTTTAAATGAAACCTTGGGTATTTTGGAAATCTATAGGGTTATACCCATAATTTCTATAAAACCGTGGGTATAACTCTATAACGACACCTCAATGGACCAAATTTTATAGAACCATGGGTATAGCCCATACCCACAATTTTAGGGGCTATACCCATGGTTCCAAACCATGGTTATAAGTGATTTTTATAATATTGGTGACTAAATATATTACCTTCTCTAGGTCCACTGATACTCATATCTCTAAGATAATGTGTCCCACGAAGTTAATCTTATCCATCCTAAAGTAGAACTTTATGAGATTATCATATAACTTATGCTCTCTAACTGTATTCTTAATGATGTTAAGGCGTTTGTCATGATTGTGTTAATTTTTATAATACACCAAGATGTTTTCCAAAAAAAGAAAAAAAGATTCTAGATATAGGTGGAAACCACGATTCATCAATTCCATGAAAATGGATGGCACGTTCTTGAGACCTAATGACATTAAAATATACTCATAAGTACAATACATGATATGAAACATTGTGCATGGTATGTCTTCTAGCCTGACATGTACCTGGTGATAACCCAACTTGAAATCATTTTTCAAGAAAATACAAGATCCTCAGAGCTTGTCAAAGATTTCATTGATATAGGGTAAATGATACTGATCCTTAACCATCAATTAGTTCAATTATTGGTAATCCACACATATCTTGAGACTTATATCTGCCTTATTGGAGAAAAGGACCAGAAAAACCCATGTAGATGTAATGGGTCATATAAAACCATTTTTTCTAAGTCCTCTAGTTGTATCTTGAGCTCTTGCAGCTCAATAGTGGCCATCCTATAAGGAGGAATGGATACAGTTGTAGCTCCTGGAACTAGCTCAATAGATAACTCCACCTATCACTTAGGAGGTAAAATAGAAAAATCATACAGGAAAAAATCCTTGAAATTATCTAATGATGAATGGAATTAGGCCTCTCACATTCCATGATCATCTATATAAAAGCTAGAAATTTGGGTTGTCATTCCACACATCCCTTGATGATCTAGTCAAGCTCTTCCTTCCAGGATATACTACTTTCCCCTGTGGATATACCTACTACCCTCTGGTGATGTGGAGGATACCCTTCAACTATTACAATCAATATGCACATGATAATAAACCTTTTAATCCATTCTGAGTATGACATCAAAACCTGTCATCTCAAGAATAAATAGATTTTACAAGAAGTGATAACCACCTATCTAAAGGTGGTATTCCCTAGACTGGTATACACTCTCCGAACTGATCCACAATAGAGTATAGAGTGTCATAACACCATCAGAAAAATGTACATCGAGCCAAAGGATATCTATAATTGGTAAAAATATGAAAGAATATTAATAAAATATATTAAAAATGGAAGATACTATAGTAGAATCTTCTAAGATTATACCTCTCACTATAGATGTCATGACACTCTAGTCCTCAGGTATAGGCTGCACTGAATATATCTAGCCTAAACCTTGACCCTAAGAAATACCTTGAATACCCTGAGTAGGCCCACTCTAATATATAGTTTAAACTAGTTTCTAGCTCCCCCATACATGACCACCTTCTTAGCCAAAACAATTTTTAGTAATCCTGATCTTGACCTCACGTGGAGCCATGAATCTTGATCCTGAACCTAGATTCAGTGTCGACCCCTATCACTACCTGATAGAGGGAAGGTCTTGCAAAAGAGATGTATATGGCCCATCTTTCTACATGCTCAGAAATCGACTGGGCCTTTATAACACTAATTCCTCATGTGTCCCTGCCATCTAAATTTATTAAAAAAAAGAAATAACTACCATCAATCACACCCTAGATTGTATTCCCCTCATTATAAGTATCAAAACTTCACTTTATGTTAGTTATCACTAAACCACTAGTTCGAGAAGCTAAACTACCATGATATGGGCCCCCATCTTCCCTCAGTTTACATTCAGTAATCAGTTCTTGATTCACTATCTCAGTTATATATTTTAACTGAAACACATTCTCCTATAATCAAATGACATGTTTGATACCTTCCTCAAAGAATATTTCCATAGATAGCTCGTCATTAAGATAGATTGGTGAAAAGTACTGAATGTCTATAAATAAAGTCGAATACTCCATAATGTTTATTAGAACTTACTCAAGATGCATAAAATCACAGGCCCATTTAGTGATCAAAATCTTAGGAATGAGGTATTCATAAAAGATGGAATAGAAATCCCTCCATACTATATCTCAAAACCTAATATCCTTGTTCAGAACATCCCACCGGTGCTTAGCATCTCCCCAAAGAATACACATCATGAGCATGAATCTCCACTCTAGAGGAGCCTCCAAGTGCTCAAATATCATCAAAACAGTATCAATTCATAGCTCATTAGCTCGTGGATTACCATCCCCTAAAAAAGTGGGTGAAACATGAAATTATACGACACATATAATCTCTTCCATAGTTTTAACATGCTACAAGGATCCTTGAATGGTATACATAAAATTTAGGAAACCCTATTAGAACTGGGAATAATCACCCATATTAGTAATAATATGTAGTTCCACATGTGGAACTACTAGATGTTTTACTAGAGGATCATGCCCCACCACCTCTGGGGAATGGTCATCCCCACCATCTAGGTGCATGAATGAAAGTTTTCATGGTATAATATCACTAAAAATTCCAAATAAACACCTAAAAAAAGATTCTATAACAACAAGATCATAGATATAAGAATAAGACATGTATAAGTCTTCCAATAAACAATCCACACCCCTTTGATTACTCCTAAAACTGGGGCCAAGTAAAAGAAACTATTGTAAATAACACTAGAAACACTACCTACTACCCACTACTAAAATTAGGTCTAGGTCAAGATATTTTCTTCATAGAACATGCACCGATATATGGACTATCAAGTGAAATTACAAGGGAATCACCCTTTTATGTTGCAATTGGAAACTCCATTTAATAGTGACCTTTCCATTTCAAAATTCAGATTCATTTAATTTTTTATTTTTACATTACAATTATCTTAAAGTGTTGAATTATATGGATTAACATTTACAATTTATAAGGGAAAATACACCTTATAAATGAAAGTGTGGATTCCATTTAATCCCAACCATAATGTGTTCCAACCCATGCAACTAATGGTCCATGACTCAATGTTCCCTAATTGACTGCTTAAGGTGTACGTTGTATCCTTTAAGAGAACAAACTCTCTAGGTTAAGACATTTTATGTTTCTCAATATCCTTCAAGAATATTCATTCGATAAAAATTATATAACACAAGGAACACATAATAAATTTCATGCAGTCAATCAATGCTGCCTATATCGAATGACCTATGTATGGTATATGAATCCTGTAAAGTGCCTAAAATGATGCATGATTCATGATTCATTTCTATATTGGGTAAAGGATAAAATGTAATTCCTTAATCATATCAATAGTAACATCACATATCACATGAATCACCATGTAGTGGAATCAAATCAACTATAATAGGAAAAATATTGAAAAAAATTCCTCCTTCCAAGAAAATTGGTAATTACCCAAAATTTGATTTAGGATACTCCCAGGCACAAATTATAACCAAGTTCTAGTTTTTTTCTAATATCTTATATATTGTCTCGAAATAGTAAGGAAAAAAATAACTGGACCTGATACCAATTTGTAACGTCCCGACCCGAGAGCCACTAAAAAATTCCCTGAGCTGGTGGGTCACATAGCCTCAAATGTACATCCCCACACATCATAGGCTACCGACTAGTAGTGAGGGTCTATAATGGTATAGTGGGGAGAGTATAACCTTATTATTAGAGTAACAAAATCGTATCAAAAGTGGATAATTTAGAGGAATCATGGTATAAATCAGTGATAGAATATAAACATCTAGATGAAATTAGTATTAGGAAAAGCTAAAGGAAATATCAATTTAACATGATGAATATGTCATGAGTTTGTACAAAAAGACAGGAAATACATGGAAACATGTATCCCGTACCATACATATATCAAAATTACAATGACTAAAAGAACTATCTACAGCTAGAATCATGAGAATTGCTCATTCCTATTCTCCCCTTATCCTAAGAATAATCAACCAAGCATCATAAAGAGGGTGCTTTCCCAAGTCCCTACCCACATCCATGAAATTTTTTCAATTACCCAATGGTGTCCCAAATAGTGTGTGAGATAAGAACTCAGTAGTCCACACCAATGGTGTCTATAACAAGTCCAGTCTGTGTATAAGCTAAAATAGTGTGAAATATATAATAGTAATACAAATTAATAAACAGGAGTGATACTATCAAGTCTAATAGCTATATTAAAAAACCCATAATAATGGACATTTTAAAGTATGATAAAATTTACACTACTTCATATTCCATGTTATCAGATTTCAGGCCTATAAGGGCCATATCCAAAGTATATAATGTCCAAGGAATCCACAATGGCCTATGCCATGTACTCAAGTGTCAAGACTATATGGGAAAGATCTAAGGATTAAAATGAAAAATTCATCATCATCGAGTCCATGGATCATCTCCATAGAAAACTCAATAAGGAATTGGGTGGAGCCTAAGGAGCATGTTCACAGATTATATCTAAGGTGGTCCAAGAAAGCCAAATCCAGGGAGTATAAATGTCTTTTGCATCCAAAGTAATTTGGATCCATGGAGTAGAAATGTCCATGGAATACAATGTAATCCGGATCCATTCAGTAGAATTGTACATGAAATCCAATGTAATCACCACCATTTCATTAATCAATTTCATAACCCATTTTATAATCATAAAAAAGTGATGAATTCATCCAAATAATTTCACATTTTCCATTAATCCCATTTAATCATTTTAATAACATATAATCACAAGGAAAAGGAGGTATAAACTATCTCCTAATATCTTATTCAATTCATTAGGGATCCCACTAGGATGGTGAGATCACACACACCCAATGGGTTGGTATATCATGGGGAAGATATGTAAACACAACTCACGGGTGGTACGATGTCACAACCCATCCCCCGGGGCCTGTGCCATGACCACCCCAAGCCCTCCTCCCAAAGGCCTGCGGCTTGCGACTAGCGCTGAAGGCATTATCATACATGTGGGAGGCATTTTATGAGTTCCTACACACACACACACACACACAAACTCACAAACCTAGCCCACAATGATTAAAATAAAAACATTAATACCACTTTAACAACCAATAAGAGTATAGGTACACACTGTAAGTAAAATGGGCTAGAATACAAACCCCACAAAAGACAACTTGTAAACAAGTGAGTACAATGTCTCTGATAATATGTCTATAAAAAAATCCTACCTGAAGGGTTGGAGAAGAGTAGCTGCCCGAAGCCGTAGGAGTAATCCTCACCTATCTGATCTTACTAGGCACCGCTTGGTCTTGGACAACCAAGGTCTTGTAGGTTCTGGGTGCAGTAGAAGCACGTTGGTTGGTGTACCCAACTTTAATTTTTTCCCATTAATGATGTTTAATGTGAGATCCATCATGATAATAAAATGCTGAATCATCATAATAGAATGAAGAATAATGAAAATAAGGGAGTCCCAGAACCATAGAGAGGATCATCATATGTTGGTTATAATCAATTTAATTAAAATAAAAGAATTACCTTGATGGAATTCTCTCTCCATTGATGTTTCCAGTCACGATCTGATGTGATCCATAATTGCGTCGTAGAATCCATGTGGAAGATTCCTCTATCAGTGATCCACATGTGCTCCGCGTATCTCTAGATATCACTGATGGGTTCTCTGGGTGTTATCACGGAAGAGCCTTCACTTGCGATGTCCGCCTTTGATCGCCTTGATCTAGTGGAGAAGGATCTCTCTCCCATAGCATGATAGCATTCTTGGAAGAAAATAATTATCTCTTAGCATGAGAGATTTTTCTAGATCCATTGTGAAAAACCCCTAAAAATGGATAGGCTAATGAGAATTATATAATTGGGATTTTAATTACTTAGAATAATAAAATGAATGAATTACCTGAAAGCATTTATTCATTTCATTTAATTCATAGTAATACCTCTTGCCTAATAATAATAGTTAACTATTATTATTACTTGACATGATCCCAACTAATTAGACTTAATATTATATAATTAAATAAATAATATTATTTCTTATAAATTCCCATAAAAATACATGGTGTGTATATTAATATACACGATCTGTATGTTTTCCTCCATTCACTTTATTTCCTCCGCCACATTTATTAGACCTTGAATAATGGATATTTATTTCTCAAATAAATATCACTGAATTACTCACTATTAAATATATTATTTCTCCCACAATATATTATCTCAAATAACTAGTGTCAAAAATAAATGCGATCAAGAATCCTTGAATAATTATTAATCCACAATCAAGAATAATATTTATTCAACATGTCAAATTAATATTTTACTAAGATACTTGGAAACACATAGTGTGTGACCCTCTAGGCCTCTTTCTTAGTGGAATTAGGTGGATCCTACCTAAATTTCAAGTTCAGGTTCTATCAACATGCCAAGGCACCCATAGAGAAAGAAGCTAACACCATAATAACGTGTCACCTCTAAAGAACGCTTAATGTTTAATGTAATCCCTTTGTCTCGATATCTCAAATCAAGAAGGTTTCATGCCTCATTCTCATAATATCCTCCTAAATATTACCAAGGGCGCACACCATTAGAAGGTGCCTCAAATTTTTATGAGTCCTCAGTCTTAATGGCCTGTATTATTTGTGTCCCTAAAATAAAATAATCCATACATAGAAAATATATTCAAAAATAGTGTTATGGCACTTCCGGGTTCTCATCATAGCATAGATCCGTTATAACCGTTTAATGCAACATCTATCCTTAAAAAATTATCCCATGCATTTTCATACAGAAGAATAATCAAGATGTTATAAGGTATTTATTAATGAATAATATACAAAGAAGTTGGTTCTGGGCCACCAACACCAACATAATCCCACTTGGACTAGAGACAACTACTAACAACCTTTAACCCACTAGCTCTCACATGATATTCATGCTTCTGCTGAGATAGGCCTTTAGTCATGGTGTCTGCCACTTTCTCTTACATGGACACTCTGCTCACTGTAACTTCAACCCTTTTATAGAAATCCATCAATAGGTGATAATTATGGATTATGTTCTTTATCCAGTGATGTGACCGTGGTTCTTTTTTAAAGATCCACCACTACAGTCTTATCACAATATAATGTGATAGGATATTTACTTCTAGGAACCACATAAATATCATGGACAAAGTTCCGAATCCATATGGATTACTTGGATACATCAAAAGATGATATATATTTGGACTTCACTTAGAATCGGTGAAAACTAGTTTCTTTAAAATCTTTTAGCTCAATGCTCTTCCATTGAGATAGAAAACATATCCAGATTGCGACCTCAGATCATTCTGATCTGTCTAAAAACTAGCATCAACATACCCTCTGATGAAAAGATCCTCGTATCTTCCATAAAATATGAACATATCCTTAGTTCTTCTTAGATACTTATGGAAAGTCTTAACAGTGGTCCAATGCTGTTCTCCTGGATCTTCTTGATATCTACCTACCATGATCAGTTCATAGGCAACATCAAGCCTGGTACATAACATGGCCTATATGATAGATCCTATATCAAAAGAGTATGGGATATTACTCATTCTATATTTATCTTGTTGTGTATGAGGACACATTTTATTAGAAATATGTAGGCCATGTGACACTGGAACTAATCCCCTCTTGGATTTTTTCGTACTAAATCTCTTTAGTATCTGGTCAATTTATGTACCCTAATTTAGTACAAGAATCCTATTGGATCTATCATGAATGATATTGATCCCTAGAATGTAGGCTACTTAATCCAAGTCCTTCATAAAGAAACACTTATTCATCCATTCCTTAACTGGATGTATGTCTAGTACATCATTTCCAATAATAAATATGTCATCAACATATACAACTAGGATAAAGACCACATTCCCATTAAATTTCTTATAAATACAGGGCTCAAATTCAATTTTAATGAAACCAAATTATTTTATGGCTCCATCAAATCTAATGTTCCATGAATTGGATGTTTTATTTAATCCATAAATGGATTTATGCAACTTGGAAACACTTTTGGCTTCACCTGGTGTCACAATACCTTCTGTTTGTGTCATATAGACATCTTCTTAAAGGTTCCCATTAAGGAATGCTGTTTTGACATCCTTCTACCAAATATCGTAGTCATGGTAATCTACTATGGAAAGTATGATTCTTATGGATTTAAACATGGAACCTGGAGAGAAGGTTTCATCATAGTCAATTCCTTGATGCAGTTTGAATCCTTTAGCCATTATCCTTACTTTATAGGTGATAAATTGACCTTCCATGTCCATATTTCTCTTGAATAACCATTTTCATCCAACATGATTTACATCAAATGGCTCATCGGCCAGAACCCAGACTTGGTTCTGATACATGGAATCCATCTCAAAATTTATAGCTTCTATACATCTTGTAGATTTTGATCTTTATTCTACTTTCATGTAGGAGAGAGGTTTATAATTGTCCAAAAATAATGATTCACCATTCTCAGTGACTAGGAAACTAAATCTCTAGGGTTCCCTTATCTCTCTTGAGCTCCTACGCAGTACTTCTGTTTCTGGATCCTCTCTTACGGGGAATTTTGAAACTTGTTCCTATACCAACTCATGTGTATCTTGAGCATCAACTTCATTAAAGTCAATCTTCCTCCCAATATCTTTTTTGAGGATGTGCTCCCTCTCAAGAAAGACGTCTTGTCTAGCGACAATCACTTTCTTGTCTGAAAGTTTATATAGGTAATATCCTTTTGTTTCCTTGGGATATCCTATAAAGATACACCTCGTGCCTCAGGTTTCTAGTTTGTTTCCTGATAAGGCCTTAAAAAACACCTCTCATCCCCATACACGTGTGTGTGACAAAATGTGTTTATTTCCATTCCATAACTCAGAGGGAATTCCATTTTCCTCCTTAGTTGGTACTCAGTTTAATGTGTATGTTGTAGTTTGTAATGCATATCCCCAAAAGGATAATGGAAGATCTACATGACTCATCATCAAACTCACCATATCCAACAAGGTTTGGTTCCTCCTTTCACTAACACTATTCTACTATGGTGTATAAAGAGGATTGAGCTGAGATAGAATCCCAGAATCCAACAGAAGATCGATGAACTCTTGGTTTAGATATTCTCCACCTCAATTCAATCGAAGCTTCTTTATCTTCTTACCAAGATGATTCTATATTATTTCTTGAATTTCTTAAATTTCTCTAAGTCTTATGAATTATACCTCATTAATTAGACATATCTATATATAATTAAATCATCAGTAAAAGTATTGAAGTAAGAATATCCACCTTTAGCTTCTACTGGGAATGGTCCACACACATATGTGTGCACCAATCCTAGAATATCTGAGGCCCTTTCACCCTGTCCACCGAAAGATGGCTTGGTCATTTTACCTTGTAAAAAAGTGTGACATCTATCAAGTGGTTTTAGCTCAGTAGATTCTAAACAGACATCTCGGCAGAGC
This sequence comes from Viscum album, assembly GCA_963277665.1. Taxonomy (NCBI): domain Eukaryota; kingdom Viridiplantae; phylum Streptophyta; class Magnoliopsida; order Santalales; family Viscaceae; genus Viscum; species Viscum album. The sequence continues at coordinate 897,778,472 of OY728159.1, forward strand.
CTTGTCAAGTGTTTCTCATTTACATGACTGATACGGTGATGCCACAACTGGGTGATGTATGATTCATGTTACTTTAATTCATTATAGATTGCCAAAACTTGGTTTTTATAATTTAATACATACAAACCAATATTTAAATGTGCCATACCAGAACATACTTTGTTTTTATAAAAGAAGAAACCCTTATTTCCAAACTTGAAAATAAATTCATCTATATCCAAACATGAAACAAAAATTATGTTTTTGGTAATAATAAGCCCATAATAACATTTATGTAAAACCAAAATCATCCCAGTTGGAAATGAGACGTGATAATCTTTAATGTAAAATGCATCTAGCCTCATGACATTGGTAGCTCAAAGATCAACCTCTCCTATGGAAATCTCTCTAAATCTACTTGGTTCCTAAATATGAATACATATGTGATCCCCACAAGCTGTATCTAATACCCAATGTGTAGAAATGGAAATATTACACTCGATAATGAACACACCTTTTGCGTCCCCAAGCTTCTGGGTGCAGTTCCTCTTGTAGTGACCTTGCTTGCCACAAGAAAAATATACCACCCCCATTCCTTGCCTTGCCTCTGGATCTTACCCTTCTTGGAGGGATGGTGCTCTGGGGCTTTAGAATGTTTACAAGTCCTTGGCCCCTTTTCCTTGTCCTTATTTTTCTTATTCACCATAAGGACTGTGGGTTTGTCACACCCGATGTCCTTATCTACCTAGAGAATTAAGTTTAGAAGTTCCAATATACCCTTCTCATTATTTCTCATGTTATAGTTGACAATAAAGCTTGAGAAGGTCTTGGGAAGTTATGATAAGATGAGATCTGTATGCAACTCATATGGGAACTTAATCCCTAAGATGTATAGGTGTTCAATATATCCAATAAGCACGACTATCTGAGGACCATCTAGCACAAACTCTAGAAAGATTTTTTGTAAACAAAGTGTGGGAGATCTCATATCTCTTATGTCTCACCTTCTCTTTGTAGAGATCCTTAAAGTGAGACATCATGCTATACACGTCCTTGTTTTCATGTTGCTTTAAGAGCTCATTAGACATGTCTGATAGCATGAAACATTGGAAATTGTTGGCATCATCTATATGTTTCATATAGAGATATAGTTCCTCATCACTGACCTCTTTTCTAGGAACAACTGGAATAGGATCTTCCAGCACATACAATTTCCTCTCATTGTGAAGGATGACACGTAAACGCCTCTACCATTCCTAGAAATTGGTTCCAATGAGAAGGTTTTCTTTCTCGAGTATGGTTTAAAATGATAGGTTGGAAGTCATTTTTTGTTCCATTTATACAAATTAATATGAGGAAAGTTTTAGTACTTTGTTATGATAAAAACTGAGAAAAATAAATAAATTAATACTTATTAGTCTCCCACTATTTTATCTAAATCCAATATCCCTCACCATTGACTTCGAAATATTATGTTTCCTGGATATTCTAGTGGAAAAGGTCCATATTTCCCTTCTCATTACCCCAAATATGGTTGTTCAAGCAACTTGAAGGGTTTTTGGTAGGCATTCCAATGCCAACTGCATTAACTAGTAGCTCCTTGATCTGCTGAGTAGACTCCCCAGTCCTAAAACCCTTTTATTCTGGACTTCCTTAAACTTTGTCTCTTGGTCACACCAAGTCCTACTATGGCAATCAAACTTTGATTTTAACCAATTTAATTCAACCCAAAACCTTGAAATAGAATTCCCCGATAATTGAAAGCACCCTAAATAGGGTTGGTTAAGAACTTTGAACTATGGTTTAATTCCAACCACGATTATGGATGGCTATACTGAGTTAATATTTATTTAAAGGATTTTATCCTTATACAAAAATTCCCATTTTATTATCTTTGATTACATGCCTGTTAATATTAATTTGGATATACTTAAGTGATTAACCATGTCTAAGATAATATTTACGCATAATCCAATCTCATTTTAGTTTCATCTTGTATGCTTGTTTAATTCAGTAATTGTGTGATCATGAAAACACACCCACAATAAATAAACCATGAAACTAACATAAATAAAATAAATGGTATGATCATGAGATTGTTCTATTGTTTTTTTATCTAGTGATTTATAAACTAAGCCAAGACATAGAGGATAAACACCTTGATCATTTTGGGTTCGTGTTTATAGATTTCCACCTGTCCACCTTTGTATCTCCTTGGAATGGTTTCACCATAGATCCAAAATTGAGTCTCCTCTACTAGCTTGGGATCTCCATCCATTACATATTCTTTTATCTCACATGCAGGTGAGGGGTAAAACAGGGTTTTACATAAAATAAACCTTGGGCACACAAGCACTACATATTAACGAGGAGAAGGCTCGCAGACCAACAAATTTAATTCAAATAAATATATTAAAAGAACTATTCTCATACAAAGGTCTTGGTCTAGCTCATGATCATCCATACATGCAATGGTATTTACACATAAATAAAACTATCATTCAATTATTTAATTGTTCTTGTTAAGATAAATCATGCTCGAATAAATTAATTATCTTTAATTAATCAATCCTTTTATCTTAAACCTTTTTTTTGAATTTTCTTCAGATTTTCATCCATTATATTTTTGAAAAAATAAATTCATTTCAAATTATCTTTGTACTTAACTTGTTCCTTGGAGGAAACTTGGTGAATTCCCATTCATAACTACCCAATGAGTAGAAACGAACATTACATAAATGTTAAATTAATCACACATATATATAAAACACCTATCACATGTAGTTCCTCAGATTTATACTTTCACTATAGTAAACATCTCAAGGGATTATATAATATAATAATAAATTTTAATAAATCTGTGTAATTTGGATAAGTACACGACGTTTAGTTCTAACTACAAGGCATGTACTTTTTTTCACCGTCTATTCTAAGTACACGCCTGGGAAAATGGCATGTAGATGTACTTCAGAAATATTCGGAGTACATGGCATGTTCAGTGGGACACATGCCATTTCGAACCAGGGACTACATGTCGTGTTAAGTGGGACACATGTCGTGTAATCTAGAAATCGTGTGCCACCTGTTCCTGGTCAACACACGGAGTCTTAAAGACTTATATAGAATCCAATGACATGACCTGGTTCGAAGGACCGTCCCGGTGCAAGGAACCTATACTACATGGCGTGTACTACTGAATACACACCATGAATTTTGGTGTTGTATGACCAAGAAGATTTGGAACCTCCAGATGAGATCCTTTGTTTTATTTTAATCAAATTAATAGAAAAAAATCATTTCTGTAAGGTGAATAAGAAATGAATAAGGAGGAATAGATCTTGAGATTCATATTTAAAGAAAGATTAACTTGAATTCAAACAACTATATTATTAAATGTGTAAATCACCAATGAAAAACTAAATAATTATAATCAATGATATAACCTCCCTCTGATACCACTTGTAGGTTTTGGGTGCAGCGGAAGCACATTGGTGGGTGTACCCAACTTTAATTTTTTCCATTAACAACGTTTAATCTGAGATGCATCATGATAATAAAACACCAGATCTTCAGAATAGAATGAAGAACAAAATAATTTAAGGGATTTTCGGAACCATAGAGAGGATCACCATATGTTGGTTAAAATTAATTTAATTAAAAGACAAGAATTACCTTGATGAAATTATATCTCTGTTGATGTTTTGGTCATGATCCGATGTGATCCATTATTAGGTCATAAAATCCAAGTGTAGGATTCCTCTATAGGTGATCCAAATGTGCTCCATGTGTCTCTGGATATCACTGAAGGGATCTTCGGGTGCTACCACTGAAGAGCCTTCTCTTGCGATGTCCGCCTTAGATCGAACTGATCTGGTGGAGAAGGATCTCTTTCTCGTAGCTTGAGAGCGTTCTTGGAAGAAAAGAATTCTCTCTTGGTTTGAGATATTTTTCTAGATCCATTGTGAACTACCCCTCAAAATGGCTAGGTTAATGAGAATTATATAATTGGGATTTTAATTACTTAGAATAATAAAATTAATTAATTACCTGAAATTATTTATTCATTTCATTTAATTATTAGTAATACCCCATGTCTAATAATAACAGTTGACTATTATTATTACTTGACATGCACCCAACGAATTACACCTAATATTATTTAATTAAATAAATAATACTATTTCTCATAAATTCCCCAAAAAAATACATGGCGTGTATATTAATATACACAATGTGTACTTTTCTCCATTACTTTTATTTCCTCCACCACATTTATTAGACCTTGAATAATGGCTATTTATCCATCAAATAAATATCATTGCATTACTCGCTAATAACTATATTATTTCAACCAAAATATATTCTCTCTAATAACTAGTGTTGAAAATAAATGTGTTCTGGCATCCTTGAATAATTACTAAACCACAATGAGGAATAATATTTATTCAACTTGTTAAATAATATTTAACTCCGATACTTGGACACACTTAGTGTGTGACCCTCTAGGCCTCTTTCTCAGTGGCATTAGGCAGATCCTGCCTAAAGTCCAAGGTTAGTATCTAGCAACATGCCAAGGCCCATAGAGAAAGAAGTTAATGTCGCAATGATTCATCACCTCCTTCAAAATCTTACCATGTAATGTAATCCCACTATCTCGATATCTCAAATCAAGTGGGTTGCATGCTGGTGCCATCGACACATGTGTTTGATTATTCTTTCTTGAATTCCCAGAATTGGACTTCCCCATTCCTCACCATGTCCATGGATTTATTTAGGCTATATCAATTCCATCAAAGGGCCTGAAATATTTACTTCTGTTATGGAATAGAAGGGACAAATCCTCTCTCGCATTATATATTAAAGAAATATTACTCATGATGCCCCCAATATATCCTACCTCGTTGTGAACAATGTGTCGTCACAGTTTTTGTCAATTCATCTAATTGTACGAGTTTTAATACCCATTGATAATAATATTAAATTACAAGGACTAATACACACATCCATAGATAGGAACATATAATGACACTATGAAATGAGGATTTCCTACTTGCGAGTCTTGTTTCCCATAATATCCTCCTGGATACCATGGGCGCACACCATGAGAAAGTGCCTCAAATTTTTATGTGTCCTCATCCCTAATGGACTATATTATTTGTGTCTCCCGGATAACATCATCAATTCATAGAACATATATTCAAGAAAAATACTATGGAACTACTGGATTCTCATCATAGTAGGGATTCACTATAGACCTTTAATGCAACAGTTATCCTTAGGACATTATCACATGCATTGTCACGCAAAATAACAATCAAGATGTGATAATGTATTTATTAATGAATAAAGTACAAAGTACTTGGTTCTAGGAAACCAAATCCAACAGGTCTCTATCAAAATGTCAGTCGTTTACACAAGACATGGCACATGCAGGTGAAGCTTGTGCAAGGGCGAGTAACACAATACTCAATAGGGACCGCAAACCACAAAAAATACCAAAAAGTAAATCATGCATGAAGTAATGGACAGCTCACATAGGTATAACCTAAAGTATATAAAAAAATATTAGTACTCATAAAGATAAATATCTTATACTACTGAGGGACTCATCCCCGATGAGTCATTATGGTTTGTTAGGCCACTGAGGTCCGCTCTTCTGCTGGACCATTGAGGTCTACTTAGCTACTGGGCTACTGAGGTTCACTCTTCTGCTGGGCCACTGAGGTCCACTTGACCACCAGGCCACTGAGGTCCACTTTTCTGCTGGGCCACATTGGTCCACTCGGCTACTCGGCCATTGAGATCCTCTTGTCTCTTTCTTCACGTCACAGCTAGCTGTAGGATTCCCGCTCATAGTGTGCTTGCTTCTAGGATAATCTACTCCTCAATCCATTGGTCATATCCCAAATTCCACGAAAACTCAATTGGAGTATATCAAAATGTTTGTCTTGTCATGAGGGTCCCAACACCGAAATTGGATCGTCAATTGAACACACTGTTTGGAAGTTGTGGACGTTTTAGTAAAAAGGGGGTCGGTTCAGTATGGGTTTGGTCTGGCCGACCCTACCCGACCCAACCCAGGGTCCACTGACATGACCTAGATCTGACCCAATCCACTGGGCATGGCCCAGACTATCTAGGTCGTAGGTCCGGCCCGCTGGGCTGCCGTGGGTTTGGCCCGCTGGGATGTCGTGGGTTCAGACCTTCTCCTCCTGCCTGACCAGTTGTGAGCGGACCAGCCTGCTCTGGGTAAGATGTTGTGGGTAAGCCACATCTTCTGAACACCCAGCGGGTCACCGTTGGGTCCTCTGGCACTATGGTTCAGCTGGACCATGACCCTCGAGCTGCGTGAAGTGGTGAAAGCACCGCATTCGTGTGCGCTGTTGTTGGCTATTTCCAGCATCCCAATCCACTAACCGCATCAGGATGTCACGAGGCCCCCATTTTTACGCCACCGTCACTAGTCACTGACGACGGACCCTGATCAGTTACCATGGACGAATGCATGGGGCCTTATTAGCCACTGCGATGCGACGCCGGCGAGCACTGCCGTCATCTCCAGTGTGCCAACAGTCTCTTCCGTAGGCCACCGAGTCTGCTACGGTGGTCCATTTTCTGACACGTAAGTGTATTCAGGGTCCTTGGGATGTCACCGTCCCTGATTCTACCTCAAGGTTGTATTTTAGTCAATCCGAAGGATTAGTCATGAAGAACACAAGAACGCCCATGATGGAGGGATTTGATCCTTGTTCGTGTTAGCCTAAACCCTCCACGTTTGAATTCAAAAAATGATTTGGGAAGGGGTTTTAAGAATTATAATATAAATATTCCCCAAATAAAAGCCCTAATATCAAAACCCTCCTTCAAAATCATGCACGATCCATGAATCATTCCATTTGTCGAATGATTCATGTTCATCGTGAATATCTCAAAACGGAGAATGCAAAATTAATCAAAAGACACTATACCTCAAAGTTGGATCATTCGTTGGTGATGATCACACCACTATGTTATTTTCTTAACAATCCATCATTTGCAGCCATTCTATGATCATTACTCACCAACACCAAATCTCCAAGGGTTCAGATAAATTCTCCAATGTGCCAATGATCAGTCTTCAGTCCATCTATTAAAGGTTGAAAATGTGTTTCAGAATTTCAGTTATGTTGCGTTGTAGCATCGTTATGTTTTTTCATAAATGAAACAAAATTTCGGTTATTCTTGGGTTGTAATGCCATTATATTGCAACAAATTTGAAATTCAAATTAAAATAAACATTCATTTTTATTTTATTTTTCCTTAAGAAATTATTTTAATTAAATTTATTAGAAAGTAAGAAAACTAACTTTTTCCCTCAACTCGCACCGGTCAAGGTTAATTATTCTCTTAGGTTTAGGCATAATTCTGGATGCAACATTGACCCCATATTTTTAATCTAATAACCACATTAGATGTTTATAAAACCGCGCATGTTTGCTATTTAAAATAAACTTAAAAAAAGTTTGAACAAATTTTTTGGGCTCACTGAGCCATAGAATCATGTTCCATCTAAGCGGCTGATCTTGAAATAATCCCATATAATTTAAAAAAATTACATAGAATTCTGGGACATTACATTACCCCCAACATTAGGGTTTATGTCCTTGTAATCCAAAAAAAGAGACAAACAAACAAATGTGGTACTAAGATCAAATTTGAGAATATATTTCCCTAGTTCTCTCTTGGATATTCTCATGATTCCATTGGACGTGCATTAGAGGAATCAATTTTCTATGATGGGTCCAATCCTATCAATCCAAAATCTCTATCAAGAACTCCGTAAATGAATCCCCATTTTCAATGTCTAAATAACCCTAATCAATGATATGTGATAGATCATTCACATACCTCCTCTACTATAATATGTTCAAGACATTATGAACTCGGTGCATCTATGAAGGAAGAGCTAAGAGGTATTCCACCTTGAAAACTATATTTAAAATCTTGAAAGGTCTGATTAATATTGGAGACAACTTGCTACCTTATCCAAATCACAAAAATCCACATCGGGGTGAGACCCAGAGGAAAACATGGTCTCCCTCATCGAACTCCAAGGGCCCTCATCTCCTACCATCATATGATTTCTACCTACCCTGTGTAGTCATCATCTTCTCCTGGATGACCTACACCTTCTCAGTGGTAGACCGTACTATCTATAGACACACGAGTGCTGATTCCCCTGGGTCTGTCCAGTATAACAGTGACCTGTATGGTTTCCCATACAACGCCTCAAATGGTTCTATACTAATGGTGTATTAGTATCTATTATTGTATGAAAACTCCAACAGTGGTAGGTGATTCTCCAAACTGCGACCAAAGTGCAAGATGCAAGCACGAAGCATGGCCTATAAAATATGGATAGTCCTCTTCGTATGACCATCTATCTGAGGGTGGAAAGCTATTCTCATGAACTGTTGAGTCCGGAATGACTCATATAATCCCTTCCACAACTGGGATTTAAAGTGTGTGTCTCGATGTGATACTATAATCGATGAGACTCTGTGGAGATGAAAAACACCCCAATCTCTCTACTGAACCCTAATCCTAGATGGGTAGGTAGTGGGACGACTTGGTGAGTTAGCCCATAATCACCCAGATGGCATCATTACCCCTAGATGTATGGGGTAAACCTATCACAAAGTCCATCGAGATACCACCCCACATCCACACTATCACTTCAAGCGGTTGAGTCAAGCTTGTTGGAACCCAATACTCTGCCTTCACTTTCTAACATGTGAGGCACCATGATACGAACTCTGCTACTGGATTCTTCATCCTTGGACAGCAGTACTGACATCAGAGGTCCTGATACATCTTTTCCACTCCATGATGTTCCAACCAAGGGGAGGTGCAGAACTCCCTCAGAACCTCCTTGCATGATGACACTGGCACAACAGTGCACCCTCTGAAAAGGATGATGTGCTCCCCGCCTATTGAATATATGTCAGGAGCCTATCCTGAGGACAACTGAGCACATCGGGCCTCGCAGTCAACATCAATAAGTTGTGCCTCCCTAACATGCTATAAGCGTGGGGGTGATAGTCATCAACTAAAGATAAGATGCTCCATCACAATCCATGTAGGATATATGCATCGCGGCTAACTGTTCCGACACTTCACTCAACAACTAAAAACCAGATCTCCTGCTGAGCGTGTCCGCCACCACGTTTCCCATCACAGGAGTATAGACTATCTCAAAGTCATAGTCCTAGAGGATTTCTAGCCACTGACACTACCTCATGTTCAGGTCCTTCTGGGAGAAGATATACATGATACCTTTTTGGTCAGAGTAGACAGTAAACTTCTCACCCATCAAGTAGTGTCACCGCATCTTCAAAGTAAAGACCACTGCTTCTAGATCTAGGTCATGGGTTGCGTAATTATGCTCGTGCTGATTCAACTACTATGAACTGTAGGTGATCACTGCTTTCCCCTGCATCAGGACATAACGCAATCTGGTCCCTAATGCATCACATAATACTACATACCCAATTCCCTCCTCTGGTAGTCTCAAGTTGGGGCACTCATCAGTCTCTGCCTCAGCTTCTAGAAACTCTGTTGGAACTTCTCCGTCCATACAAAGGGATGTACCTTCTATGTCAAAGCTGATAACAGTGTTGCTACCCTGGAAAAGTTGAGCACAAACCCTTGGTAGTACCCATCCAAACCCAAGAAGCTTCATACCACAGTCACTCTCCTGGGTGACTCCTAATCAAGTACCACCTCTATCTTTGCTGGATCCACTGCAACTCCAGCCTCCGAAATGACATGCCCTTAAAAGTTGAATTCATGAATCCAAAACTGACACTTCAAGAGATTCCCATAAATCTGGTGTACTCAGACTTCATCCATGACTATCCGTAGGTGTGTAGAATGCTCCTCCTCAGATGCCAAGTACACCAGGATTTTATCAATGAAGACCACGACAAACCGATCAAGGTAGGGATGGAAGATCCTATTCAGGAGTCCCATGAAACACTGTTGGGGCATTGGTCACATATAAAGTCATCACCAAGAACTCATAGTGGATATATCGACATCTAAAGGTAGTATTCGTTACATCCTCATCCCGTACCTGAAGAGGATGATATCCTGATATGAGATATATCTTCCAAAAGCATCTCACTTCTTTCAGCTGATGGAAGTTCTCATCAATCCTCGGTAGCGAATAATTGTTCTTCACATTCACCTAGTTCAGGCAATGAATATCCTCGTTCAACCTCAAACTCCCGTCCGCCTTCTTGGAAAACAATACTAGGGCTGCCCACTATGAAACATTGGGCCCCACGAAGCCCTTCTCCTACAAATCCTCAAGATACACCCTCAACTCATGAAGCTCTACGAGAGCCATTTGATATCATGGGGTGGATATCGGTGTCTTCCAAAGGTAAAAATCAATGCAGAAGTCTACCTTTTGTGAGGTGGTAATCCTGGAACATCTTCAGGAAAGAAGTCTTCATATTCATCCACCACTACGGGAAAGTGAGGACTCTTATCATCTACCACACCGAGGGTGGGGATAACCAATTAGTGAGTGATCGGCCGCACCCTCCTATGAGAAAGTTCGTCCTGTGCTGCAAGCATTCTCTTCACACTAATGAAGGAAAACCTGGTCCCGTCTTCATAGACACACCGCACTCTGCAACTAAAGCAGTCGATCTGAGCATGAAATATGGATAACCATTCCATACCCCGGATGATGTCCTAAGTTCTCAACACCGCTACTGGGAGATCCCAGCAGAAGCTCTCGCCTCCCAGAATAAGCACCCACTACCAGCACTACTGTGTAATTGTCAAATTCCCTCTCTTAGGAGTATCTAATCGTAAGGATCGAGCCAGCAGCTCCACTGAAATCTCCGAGCTCCGAATAAGGTTCTTGGCAAGGAAAGGGTGACAGACACCTGTGTCTATAAGGGCTACACATAAGATGGAGAAGACATAGATCACACCTCTAATAATCTCTGGAGCACCGTGGTCATAGGCCTCCATCACCTGTAGTTGACCTCGCCCCTATCCACCAGCTCCCAGTGCCCGTGGTGGACCACCTGACACTACGGAAAAAATGACCATTTCCGAGGGGTTATATGCGATGGGTCAGGGGACCATCGCAAATAACCTATCAGAAGGGATTATTTGTGACAAGATAATCAGCCCGTCGTAAAAAATAGATATTTACGATGGGGGAGTAAAGACCCATCGCATAATGGTGGGCACAAAATACGCGCCAAACCACTGGAGGGGAATTTGCGACGGGTTTCTATACCCATAGCAAATTCCCAAAGGCTATTTTTAGTATTTGCAACGAGATACTTGTCCCATCACCAATAGTACGTCAGTAGGTACCCATTTGCGACGAGACCTATCACAAATAACTTTTTATCGATTGACCATTTGCGACATGATCCGTCACAAATAATCCCGTCACAAATAAGCTAACCTATATATACCCTCATCTGTTTCCCACTCATTCTACTTCTTTCTCAACTTCTCTTTCTCTTCCTTCTGATTTTTTTCCTAAATTTTTGTCATAATTTAAACTTTTGAACCAGAGCATAATCCGCAACTTTTGTACTCCGAAATCTTCAGTTTCAAGGTATTTATCTATTTTTTATTGTTTAGTTAATTTACTTGATTTTGAATTATTAATAATTTATGTTAATTAGATGTAATTAAATTAAATTAGAATTAGATATCTGTTTTTTTAGTATTTATTTCTTTGATTAATTATGTGTAAGTGTTAATTAGAAATAATTAGTATCAATTTTAAATAATTAGTAATAATTAGTAATAAATTGTAATAATTAGTAATAAATTGTAATAATTAGCAATGAATTTTAATAATTAGTAATAATTTGTAATAAATTGTAATAATTAGTAATAAATTATAATAATTAGTAATAAATTTTAATAATTTTAAATAATTAGTAATAATTAGGATTAATTAGTAATAATTACGATTAATTTGTAATAATTAGTAATAATTAGTAATAATTAGGATTAACAAAGATTAATTAGAATTAATTAGTAATAATTAGGATTAATTAGTAATAATTAAAATTAATTAGTAATAATTAGGATTAATTAGTAATAAATATGATCAATTAGTAATAGTTAGGATTAATAAGTAATAATCAGGATTAAATAGTAATAATTTGGATTAATTAGGAATAATTAATAATAATTAGGAATAATTAGGAAGAATTGGTAATAATTAGGAATAATTAGGAATAATTAGTAATAATTAGGATTAATTAGTAATAATTAGGATTAATTAGTAGTAATTAAGATTTATTGGTATTAGCAGTAATTAGGATTAATTAGTAGTAATTAGGATTAATTAGTAATAACTAGAATTAATTAGTAATAATTAGTATTAATTAGTAATAATTAGGATTAATTAGGTTTAATTAAGATTTATTAGGATTAATTATGATTAATTAGTAATAAATTGGATTTAATTAGTAATAATTAGTAATAATTAGGTATAATTAGGATTAATTATTATTAATTAGTAATAATTTTCAATAAATATTAATAATTAGTAATAATTAGTAATAATTAAGATAAATTATTAATAATTAGGATCAATTTGTAATAATTAGGATTAATTAGTAGTAAATATTAATAATTTGTAGTAAATAGTAATAATTAGTAATAAATAGTAATAATTAGAATCAAATAGTAATAATTGGAATTAAATAGTAATAATTAAGATTAAATAGTAATAATTATGATTAATTAGTAATAATTATGATTAATTAGTAATAATTAGGAATAATTTGGAATAATTAGTAATAATTAGAATAATTAGTAATAATTAGGAATAATTAGTAATAATTAGGAATAATTAGTAACAATTAGGAATAATTAATTAAAATTGGGAATAATTATTAATAATTAAGAATAATTAGTAATAATTCAGATTAATTACTAATAATTAGGATTAATTAGTGATAATTAGGATTAATTAGTAATAATTATGATAATTAGTAATAATTAGGATTAATGAGTAATAATTAGGTTTAATTAGTAATACTTAGGATAAATTTGTAATAATTAAGATTAATTATAAATAATTCTAATTAATTAGTATTATTTAGGATTAATTTGGATTAATTTGGATTATTTAGGATTAATTAGTAATAAATTATAAATAATGAGTAATAGTGAGTAATAACTAGTAATAATTTGGATTAATCATTAATAATTACGATTAATTTAGAATAATTTATATTAATTAGGAATAATTAGTAATAATTAGGATTTATTAGTAATAATTAGGCATGGTTGGGAGCTATGCATCTGCGTTTCACTCAAAATTTTGCACAATTTGAAAAGGAAAGGAATGGAGAAAGCAAGAGTGACAAAGTTTGATCAGACATATCACGTCCAAAAATTTGATTATATTTCATCTTAGGTTTGGTATAGATTATGTACACACTAGTTGAGTAGGTGTTTTCAGGGTAGATCATCAATAGGTTGAGAAAATCATAGGTAACATGAGCCGACACATTAAGCCAGTAGTTGTACATTCATTATGTATTAGGAGAATATGGTAATTACACTTTTTTAAATATTGTATATAAATTTAAATGTAAAAGGTTGTTTTATATTCATATAGGCAGTCACACAACCCGATATTATAGAGTATGATTTTTATAGGGGGATGCACAGTGACCCAGCCATTGGAGAGATCAGAGGTGCTCGCCAGCATCAGATTGTGGTTAGTATAATTTGTTTTTGAATTTTAAATTGAACTAAAAATAATATTTTAATTATTTATTTTTAAATTGAAATTGAAAGAGTCATATGAGGGAACAACGTCTGAGACACATAGTGAGAGTCAGGCCGAGATCGATGGTCAGACCAGTGCCCACCCATTTAATGAGGCAGCATGGATGCAGGTGACCCAATATGCCTTTGAGAAAGGCTGAGTTGTTGGTATCGACACTAGATTGACCCTTGGGAGTTTTTATAACACCATTGTGATGTCAGCATCCAGCTCGAGAGGAGATCACTAAAAGTCATCATCATCTGGTGCACAGTATCAGGAGCAGCTATGAGCTCAGAGTGTGCTTCTAGGGACTATTCATAGGGAGCATGAGGAGATGCGTCAGTGGTAGCAACAGTAGTATGAAGAGTTCCTACGATAGTAGTAGCAGCAGCAACATGAGATGCATGATGTGATTCGTTGATGGCGGCATCAACAAGAGCATGATCTGATGAAGTACATATGACGTATGACTCGTAGTTTAGAGATGAAGTTCCCTCCACCATCTCCTTTAGCCCCTCCAGACGACCCTCCCCATTAGTGATATATTTTTATTTCATAATAAAACATTTGAATGTAATTTTTTGACATATTAACTATATAACATTTTAAATAGTGCATTTTTTATATTGTTGTGTATATTACCATTTTTATTATTTAGTTAATTTTTTTATTATATTTATTAATTAATATAATTTTATATTTTTGCAAATACTGAGGTTTTTATTATTATTATTATTATTATTTCATTAATAATAATAATAATAATAATAATAATAATATATTATTTAATTATTTTATAATTAATTTTATTTTACTAATATTAATATTATTATTTCATTTATATTAAAATTATATTATTATTATTAATATTATTTTATTAATAATTTTATTATACTAATATTAATATTATTATTTAATTTATATTAATATTATATTATTATTAATATTATGTTATTTATTTTATTCCCATTATTTTTGAAGGGCCCATCATAACTAGTATTTATGACGATCCGTCGAAATTTTTTTTAATCAGGAAAGGTGTTTGCATTGGGTAACCGTCCCGTCACAATTGGTTTTTTAAAAAATTTCCCAAACACATTTGTGATGGTACTACTTACCGTAAAAAATAGTTACTTTTTTTGACGGCTGGTCACAAAAGGTAATATTTGTGACACCCTTTTCTGAAACGTTACATTTACAATGGGACACATTGTAAATATACCATCAGAAATAGCCCTTTTTCAAGTAGTGTGGTGGTGGTGGTGGTAGCACATCGAACCGATGCCCACTACCTCAACTCTTAATGCTCTTCGGCCACATCCGTCGCCCTGGGGACCACCCTGCTCGAATATCTTCCTCTACCTCGGTGGTCCCTCGACTTTCTTCCAATCGTCTGTATGGTGAGTCAGGAAATCACAAGCCATGTGCCCCTGGCCACTGCATGAGTAGCACAATCTGACCCTTTGACGACACCCTATGCCTTGGGGATCTTGTACCACCAATCTTGCATCCTAGGGTCATCCCCCAAAATTCCTGGCCAGCTTGGGCCCCCCGTGTATGCTTCTTGCTACCCACAACCGAAGATTCCGCCACCTGGGGTCTACTGGTGTCTCATGCTACTGGCACCTGCTATGCTAGGAAACTCTCCATGAGTAGGTATCAATGCAATATCCTAGCTTGAGTAAGGATTCTTAGCGATTCCATGGATGCCCTGATCTTCTGGCGTAGCCCCTTCTCAGAAGCTATAGCCTTGAAGAATGGGTCTTGAACCATGTCTGTGGATTAGAGAGAAATATCATTGAATATTGATAAGTAATCCACTACTGTCATGCCACCCAGCTGTAGGTGCAGTAGATCCTGTATGTGAACTAGGCACAACGTCACTGGAAAGAAATCCTCTATGAAGAGGCACTCAAAGTCTGTTCAGGTGAGGGTCACCTCGTTGTGTATCTAGATCGCCATGCTCCCCCATCTACCCGCTGAACCCTGATGAAGGCTCATAGCTAAAATTGATATCAGGTCGAGAGGCTTCCTCACTAGTCATAAGACTCACGTAACTACTTTGAGCCAATCCTCTGCCACATGGGGGTCCGTATCACCCGTGAACCTGGGAGGTCTCTACCTTTAGAACTCGTGTAAGGAACTGAGCCTACATGTGTCCTCTACCGGTAGCATCGATACCGATTACTGGACAATGTGTGGTGGAAACATTGGTTCACCTCTCGATGGGGCCATCTTTAGTACCAGTCCATGTACTGATGTCTCATCGCTGGGCATACCATCCTTGTGGTCACACATTGGAATCCTCATTGGCTGTTTGTATGGCGATATCCTGAAACAGATCAATATGAACCACAATCAATAGGTTATACCAGGTGAGTTGACTTAAGAAGGAAATGAGGAAACACTCAATATTCTATATTATGCATGCAACTAGTGGTTTCATGTATCGAGTTGAAAAGAAGAATTTAGGGTCTTAGTGTATGGATACGTCGGATGTCGTACCAACACTGGACTCCCCAAGCTTGAAAACTGAACTTGAAACATTCAAAAATGTTTACCCAAATCAAAACCATGGAATCTCATTATTTAAGGCAAAACTGACCACCTATGATACCAATTTGTCATGACCCATCCCCCGGGGCTCATGCCGCGACCACCCCAAGCCTGCCACCCAAAGGTCAGGGGATGATGACTAGCACCGAAGGCATTATCCTGCAAGTGTGAGGTATTTTATGAGTACCTGTACACACGAACACTCACAACCCCAACCCATAATGATGAAAAAGAAAACATGTTTGCCACTAAAAAACAACTGAGAGTAGAGGTATAAGTTGTAAGTAAAATGAGCCAAAATAAAAACCCAACAAAAGAAAAGTTTAGAAAAGTGAGTACAATGTCTCTAATAATCTATCCGCAGAAAAAACCCTACCTAAAGGGAAGGTAAAGAGTAGCTGTCATAAGCTATAGGAGTATGCCTCACCTGTCCGATCTCACTGGGCACCACCTAGTGCTGGACAACCAAGGTCTATGTCAATACATCAGTCGTCTGCACAAGACACGACACGTGCGGGCAAAGCCCATGTAGGGGTGAGTAACACATAAAGAAATGACCAGAAAGGAAATAACACATAAAGTAATGGACAACTCAAACAGGTAAAACGTAAAGTATTGAATTAAATATTTGCAGTCGTAAAGCTGAACATCTTGTATTACTGAGGGACTCATCTCCACTGAGTCACTGAGGTCTGTCGGTCAACTGAGGTCCACTCATCTGTAGGACCATTGAGGTCCGCTCGACTCTCGCGCCACTAAGGTCTGCTCATCTATCAGGCCACTATGGTCTGCTTGGATACCGGACCACTGAGGTCTACTCATCTCTCCCTTCACGTCACATCCAGCTACAAGATTCCCACTCACAACGCACTTGATTTTAGGAGAATCTACTCCTCAATCCATCATTCGTATCCCAAATTCTATGAAAACTCAGTTAGAGTATGTCAAAAGGGCCTTCTCATCGTGAGGGTCCCAACGCCGCAAAACGACTCATCAATCAGACACACGGTTTGAAATTTATGGAATTTTGGTAAAAAGGGGCAGGTTGGGACTGGGTCCGGTCAAACTGACCTGACCCAGATTTGACCCGGTCAGATGGGCCTGGCCCAGACCAGTTGGGCTATGGGTCCGGCCTGCTGGGCCGTTTCTGGTCCGGCCCACTGGCCAGCCATGGGTCTGGCCCACTGGGGGTCCTAGGGTGGCCCGTCTCCTCCTTCCTAGCTCGCTGTGAGATGGTCGGCCAACTCCGGCCAAGATACGGCAGGTGATGATTAATTAGTAATAATTAGGATTAATTAGTAATAATTAGGATCAATTAGAAATAATTAGGATTAATTAATAATAATTAGGATTAATTAGTAATAATTAGGGTTAATTAGGATAAATTAGGATTAATTAGTAATAAATTGGATTTTTTAGAAATAATTCATAATAATTAGTAATAATTAAGATTAATTAGTAATAATTAAGATTAATTTGTAATAATTAGTATTAATTTGTAATAATTAGTATTAATTAGTTATAATTAGGATTAATTAGCAATAATTAGGATTAATTAGCAATAATTAGGATTAATTAGTAATAATTAGAGTTAATTAGTAATAAATAGTAATAATTATTAACAAAGTACAATAATTAGGATCAATTAGTAATAATTAGGATTAATTAGTAGTAAATATTAATAATTAGTATTAAATAGTAACAATTAGTCGTAAATAGTAATAATTAGTAATAAATAGAAATAATTAGTAGTAAATAGTAATAATTATGATTAATTTGTAATAATTAAAAATAATTAAAAATAATTAGAAATAATTAGTAATAATTAAGAAAAATTAGTAATAATTAGGGATAATTAGTAATTATTAAGAATAATTAGTAATAATTGGGTATAAATAGTAATAATTAAGAATCATTAGTAATAATTTGGAATAATTAGTAATAATTTGGATTAATTATTAATAATTTGGATTAATTATTAATAATTTCGATTAATTAGTAATAATTATGAATAATTATGATTAATTAGGATTGATTAGGATTAATTAGTAATAAATTAGCAATAATTAGTAATAATTAGTAATAATTAGGACTAATTAGTAACAAATAGGATTTATTAGGAATAATTAGGATTAATTAGAAATAATGAGTAATAATTTGAAATAATTTGTAATAATTAATTATAGAAGGGAGCTATGCATCCACGTTGCACTCAGTTTTTACACAATTTGAAATGGAAAACAATGGAGAAAGCACGAGTGATAGAGTTTGATGAGACATGTCGCTTCCACTGACCTGATTATATTTCATCTCTAGTTTGAGATGAATTATATACACACTGGTTGAGTAGGTGGTTTCAGAGTAGATCAACAGTAGGTCGGAAAAATCAGGGGAGACATGAGGCGACACATCGAGCCAGTAGTCGTACATTCAGTACGCATATGGAGCATATGGTATACACATTTTTTAAAAATTGTATATAACGTTAAATGTAAACAATTTATTTTATATTCATATATGTAGTCTCACAACCTGATATTATGGATTACTAAATTTATATGAAGATGTACAATGATCCATCAATTGGAGAGATTAGAGGTTCTTTCTAGTGTCATATTATGGTCAGTATATATTTCTTTGAATTTTAAATTTAACTACAAATAATATTTTAACTATTTTAATTTTAAATTTCTATTGAAGGGTTTATATGAGGCTACGATGTCTTAGACACATAGTGAGATTCAGGATGAGACCGATGGTCAGACTAGTGCCCACCCATTTGATGAGCCAACATGGATGTAGGCAACCCAGTATGCCCTCAAGAAAGGAAAGGTTGTTGGTATCTTCTCTCAATTGACCCTAAAGAGTTTTTATGGATCTACTGATTTGTAGATTTCTAGCTCGAGAGGAGCTCAAAGAGAGTCATCATCATCTACTGCACAATATCAGGAGCAACTGAAAGCTTAGAGTGAGCTTATAGAGACTATGTGTAGGGAGTAGGAGGAGATGTGTTCATGGTAGCAGCAGCGGCAGTAGAAATAGTTCCTATGAGAACACCAATAGTAGTAGGATATGCAGGATGAGATGTGTCGATGGTGGCATTAGCAAGAGCAGGAGCAGATGGAGTACATGCAATGTCTGACTCTTAGTTTAGGGATGGAGTTCCCTCCACCATCTCCTCCAGCCCATCCAGATGACCCTCCCCCTCAGTGATGTATTTTTATTTTATAATGAATCATTTGAATGTAATTTTTTTGTAATATTAACTATTTAGTGTTTTAAATAGTGTGTTTTTTACATTGTTGTGGATATTATGGTTTTTATTATTTATTTAATTTTTTCATTGTATTTATTACTTTATTAATTAATATATTTTTATTTTTTTGAAAATACTAAATTTCTTATTATATTAATACAATTACTATTATTATTTCATTAATAATAATAATAATATTATATTATTTAATTAATTTATAAATAATTTTATTTTACTAATATTAATATTATTATTTCATTTATATTAATATTATATTATTATTATTATTATTTTATTAATAATTTTTTTGTAATAATTTTAATATTATTATTTAATTTATATTAATATTATATTATTATTAATATTATTTTCCCCATTATTTGTTATGTCCTCGTCACAATTAGTATTTGCAATGGTCCATTGCAAAAATATTTTTTTTTAAAAACTAGGAAAGGTATTTGCAATTGGTAGCCAACACATCACAATAGGTTTTTCAAAAAAATTTCCAAACCCATTTGTGACTATACTACTACCTATCGCAAAAAATGAGTTTTTTAGACCGTCTGTCGCAAAATATAATATTTGTGATGCCCTTTTCCATAATAGGCTATTTGTAACAAGACCTCATCAAAAATATACCATCAGAAATAGCTCTTTTTCTAGTAGTTTAGGGGTTTTGGTGGTAGCACATTGAACCTCTACCCTCTGCCTACTACTCTGCCGGATCCCTTGCCACATCTGCCGCCCTGGGGACTACCCTACCCAAACATCTGCCTCTTCCTCGGTGGTCCCTCAACCATATTCTGTTCGTCTACACAGAGAGTTGGGAAATCACAAGCCATGTGACCCTACTCACCGCATGAGTAGCACAATCTGCCCCTCTAATGACTAACTCCTCCCTGGTGGTCTTGTACTATTGATACTACATCCTAAGGTCATCCCTGAAAATTTATGGCATTCTTGGGCCCCTCGTGTCTACTTCCTGCTACCCAAAGATGAAGACTTCAACACTCGGGGTCTATTGGTAGTTCCTACTGCTGGAACCTGCTCTTCCAGGAAGCTCTCCATGAGTAGGGATTCCTCTAGCACCCCATCCTGAGTAGGGATGCTAAGCGATACCATGGACACCCGGATCTACCAATGTATCCCCTTCTCAAAAGATATAGCCCTAAAGAACAGGTCTCACACCATGTCCAAGGAGTAGTGAGAAAGCTAAGTGAATCTTGATGAGTACTCCACTACGGTCATGCCACCCTATTGTAGGTGTAATAGCTTCTGTATGCGCACTGAGCACAACTTCACTCAAAAGAACTCCTATACGAAGAGGTGATAAAAGTCTATCTAGGTGAGGGTCACCACATCATGTGTCTGGATCGTTAAGCTCTACCATCTACCCACTAATCCTTGAAGAAGGCTTGTGGATAATATCTCCATCTAGTAGAGAAGCATTCCCCCTAGTCATAAGACTCGTGTAATTACCTTGAGAAATTCCTTTACCACCTAGGGTCAGTCTCACCCCTGAAATTGGGAGGTATCTTCCTCCGGAACTCGTGTAAGGAACAGATCCTACGTGTGTACTCTACCAGTAGCACTGATAGTAACTTCTATCCAATGGGTGGTGGAAACACTGGTTCACCTCTCAGTGGGACCATCTCTAGTACTGGTCCCTGTACTGATGCCTCATTGCCAACCATACCATCCTTGTGGTCATCCAATGGAATCCTCACCGACTGTCTTCTTGAAACATATCAAGATGAATGATAGTCAATAGGTTATAATTTGTGAGCTAACTCAAGAAGGACACAAGGAAACACTCAAAATCCTATATGATGAATGCAACAAGTGGTTTCATGTACCAAGTTAAAAAGAAGAATTTAGGGTCCTTGTGAATGAATACGTCTGCCGCCACACCAATGCCAAAATCCCCAATCATAAAAGTTGAACTCGAAAAATTCAACACTATTTCCCCAAAACAAAACCATAGACTCTCTACCTTTAAGTTAGAACCGACCACCTCTGATACCAATTTTTCATGGCCCATCCCCAAAGGCCCATGCTGCAACCACCCCAAGTCTTCCTCTCAAAGGCTAAGGGTTGACGATTAATGTCAAAGACATTATCTTTCTAGTGGGAGGCATTTTTTAGTACCTGTACACCTGCACACTCACAACCCTAGCCCACAATTCTAGAAAGGAAAACATTGTTACAACTAAAACAACCATTGAGAGTAGAGGTACAAGTTTTAAGTGAAATAGGATAGAATACAAACCCAACAAAAGAAAAGTTATAAAAAAGTGAGTACAATGTCTTTGATAATATGTCTGCAGAAAAACCCTACCAAAAGGGTAGGTGAAGAGTAGCTACACGATGTCGTAGGAGTACGTCTCTTCTGTCCAATATCACTGGGCACCGCCTAGTCCTGAACTACCAAGGTATCTGTTAAAACATTGGTCGTCTACACAATACATGACACGTGCATGTGAAGCCCATACATGGGAGAGTAACACAATACTTAGTAGGTATGCCAAACCACAAAGAAAATACCACAAAGGAAAGAACACACAAAGTAATGGACAACTAACACAGTTACAACCTAAAGTATAGAAAGAAAGATTAGGAGTCGTAAATCTGAACATGATGTATTGCTAAGGGTATCATCCCTGATTTTTCACTTAGGTCTGTCAGGCCATTGAGGTCCTATCATCTACCAAGACACTAAGGTCTATTGGTTACTGGGCACTGCGGTCCGCTCATCTCTTTCTTCATGTCACATCCATCCACAAGATTCCCACTCACAACATGATTGATTCTGAGAGAATTTATTCATCAAACCATCGGTTATATCACATAATCTATGAAAACTCACTTGGAGTTTTTCAAAATGACCATCTCTTCACAAGGGTCCCAATGCCACAAACAACTCGTCAATCGGGCACATGGTTTGAATGTTATGGATGTTTTAATAAAAATGGGTTAGTTGGGTCCGGGTCTGGTTGGACAGACCTGACCCGACCTAGCTCGGGGTCCACAGACCTGACCTGTTCTACTGGGATACCATGGTTTTGGGCTGCTGGGCCACCCGGGGTGGCCCATATCCTCCTCCGAGGCCCACTGTGAGCAGGCTGGCTCCGACCAAGACACGGTGGGCGGGCCACATCTTCCGAACACCCCACGAGTTGCTATGAAGTCCACCACCACCATGTTCCAGCTGGAATGCCGACATCCAGACATGTGATGTGGAATGACCACCATGTACTTGTGCGCCGCTGCCTACTATTTTCGATGGCCCAATCCACCGCCTGTGGCGGGATGCCACCCCCCCTTTGCATGCTGCCACCACCGACTTCTACTGGCGGCCCCTGATCACCACTCACGACCGGATGCTGTGGGACTTTTCCAACACTATGGACCACTTCTAGAGAACTCCACCCCCCACACATGGCCCCCATCGCATGCCACCACTGACCATCACTGACGGTCTCTTCCGTGGGCCACCAAGTCTGCTCTGGTAGTCCATTTTACGACCTATGTGTGTATTAGGGATCATTGGGTAGTCTTCATTCATGATACAACCTCAAGGTTATATTTTCATAAATCTTGAGGTTTGGTCATGAAGAACACAAGAACGACCATGATGGAGGGATTCATACATTGTTCGTGTTGACCTAAGCCCTCTGTGTTACAATTCAAAAATGATTTGGAAGGGGGTTTTAAGAATTCTAATATAGATAATGCCCAAATCAAAGCCTTGATATCAAAACCATCCCAAAAAATCATGCAAGATCCTTGAATTATTCTGTTTGTCAAATGATTCATGTTCTTAATGAATATATAAAAATTGGGAAAGAAAAATTAATCAAAAGACACCCTACCTCGAAGTTAGATCATTTGTTAGTGAGGATTGTACCGATGTGTTTGTAGCTTCACAATCCATCATTGGCGGCTGTTCTCTAATCTTCACTTTATAAAACCAAATATCCAAGGGTTTATAGAAATTCTACAACGTGAAAATGATCAGTCTTCAATCAATCTGTTAAATGTAGAAAACAAGTTTCGCCATTTCTGTTACGTTGCATTGCAACATCATTATGCTATTTCATAAATAAAACAATGTTTCAGTTACATGTGGGTTGCAACGCCATTGCGTTGCAAAAAATATGAAATTAAAAATAAAATAAACTTTGATTTTTATTTTATTTTTCCTTAAGAAGTTATTTTAATAAAATTTCATAAAAAGTCCAAAAAATAACCTTTTCCCTCGATCCACCTCGGTCAAGGTTATGTCCTTTCATAGGTTTAATCATGGTTCTGGATGCAATGGTGCCCTCGAATTTTTAATCCAGGCACCCATTTATAAGTTTAAAACCACGCATGTACACTATTTTAAATAAAATTAAAAAAAGTTCAAACAATTGTTATGGGCTCACCAAGATATATAATTAAGTTCAGTTTGAGTGCCTGGTCTTGAAATAATCCTATACAATTAAAAAAAATTACACAGAATTTCGGGACATTATATCTGGGTTGAGGTTAACAACATCCAACCATATCTTGGTTCTAAGTGGCCAATGTATTAGGGTATTAATAATTTAATCATGGAATTTAACTAATTTAGGGGAAATTCTAGAAGTTATAACATGAAACACAATGAAAACTAGGTGTAAAACAACTAGACATTTTGGGAAATTGTATAGACTACATACCTTATACCTGTGGTAGAACACACATACAATGTCAACTCTTAACTCAACCCATACTTGAAGAAAACATAAGAATAGATGAATAACTTGGAAATTGGGTATATTAGCTTGCATTAAAATAAATTCATTGATATTAATAAAAATGAAGAGATGTTCAAGATGTATAACAAAATCACCTCTTTAGATCCAACAAGATGAATGAATCTTGAATCAGATGCCATACAAAGGAATTGGATCAAAGCCTAGGAGAAGGATTGAGAAAGATCTCAAAAAATGAAGAAGATGTCCACTGTAAGAAAAAGAAACATAAAATTAGGTTATAAGATTTTTTAAGAGAAAAATGGTAATTTCTATCAAAATACAGGCTCAAATTATTTTTCCACATAGTTGGATAAACCATGTAACAACCGTGCACACCTCTCTGCCTCTAAAGGGAACCTGAACGGTTCATGCACATGGTTTTGGAAACCATGCAGAAACCGCGTTGTCATCCATTGATAAAATTCATAGGTGGTTCTCACGAGTGTGCTGCCATGGTTGCACATTTTCATCAAACCATGCAACCCTCAATAGAGCCCTAGACCACCCCACACGGTTAGGAGAAACCACGAAGACTTGATGACACAATTTATATTAACTATTTAGCCTAGATGATTCATCAAAAACCAAGACTTCAGGCTTTGAACAAGCCTCAATCACCCCTGAAACTCCTGTGAACTCATTGGGAACTCACATTAGGTCAAAATCATAGAATTATACTGAGATTTAGAAGATCTGTACCTCAAGGAGAAAACTATGATCTTTCAAAACAAATCCCAATCACTGTTAAATAATAGCAAAACAAACATAAATTGATAATTGAAATTCAAGAATTTATGTCAACCCAATCTAAGTTTTTTCACCAGGGTAACCAAAAACTTAATTTTAGTGTTTTAAAACACTAAAATGTGTCTTTAATGATCAAAACCTTAAAAAACATCGAATTGATATGAAGTCATATGATAAATATCTTTGAATTATTTTTAATGTGTATGAGTATTTGTCACATAAATCCAATATGTGATGTTCTCAGAATGATTGAATAATAATTTTTTAAGGATTTGGTGGTTTTTTAAAATGTGTTCCAGGGGGTCAAAAACATGACATACCCTGATTTTACTAAAATATTCGATGAAAATAACCTTAGTTTTTTTAGAGTTTAGAAATATATGTTTTTCCAATTTTAGTTATTATTTTCATAGGATGATTGAAAACACATTTTTTTTGTGTTTTAAAACATAAAAACATGTGTATAATGGTTAATACTCCATAAAAAACTTAGACTAATGTGGAATAATAAGAAACCTTTTTTGATTTATTTTTGATGTTTACTAGTATGTGACACGCCAATTCGATATGCAGTGTGTTCAAATATATTTAATAGGTGGTTTTGAAAGATATGGAAAACATTAAAAAAGATGCATCATGGGGTCAAAACTAAGAGAAAAACCTCTGATTATCATGAAATTATAATATAATAACCATATATTTATTTTTGAATTATAGTAACTAAATTTATTCAAATAAAATTAATAGTTTGTCCAGGATGACCAAAAACAAAGTTTTAGTGTTTTAAAACACTAAAAAATTCATATAACAGTGAAAAGAATATAAAATGACCTTAAATTGATTTGAAAACATAGGTAAATTGTCTTTTAATTTTTTTGTGACATTTAAGAGTAGAGGGAACATCGATATGACTTGTGGTGTGCTTAAACTGACTAGTTAACCCATTTTTAAAGATTTACCAGTACTTAAAAATGTGTGATAGGGGGTAAAAACAAAGAAGACAACATCAATTTACCATGAAATCGTAGGAAAATAATATTAGAATTATTTTTGAAATGTGGGAATTGATGTCATACCAATATAAGTTTTTGTTTACTTAAGATGATCAAAAACTCATTTTTTGTATTTTAAAAAACAAAAACATGCTTGTAATGGTGAAAACACTAGAAAATGCAATCATATTTATATGAAATCATATTATATATATATTTTAATTATTTATGAGATTTATTAGGAGAAGACATGTCAATATGGAATGCAGCGTGATCGAACTGACTAAATAAAATGTTTTAAAATATATAACATTCTCTATAATCATCTGTGAGGTGGTCAAAATCAAGAAAACAACCTCCAATTTCCATAAAATCAATGGAAAATAACTATAAATTTATTTTTAAGTGTAGTATGTAAGAGGTTTTTAAGTATTTTAATTTTTTTTAAATATTGTTGATATGTATGAGTTCACATAATGTCAATCTAATATGCATTGTTCTCTGGTTGACTAAAAAATAAAATTTTAAAGAATTATTAGTCTTTAAAAAAATGCATCAGGGGGTGAAAACAAATAAAATTACCTTGGATTGTCATGAAATAATTGGAAAACAACTATATATTTATTTTTAAAATGTAATAATTGACACCACAGAAATCAAAGTTGTATTTTTATTGGGACAATTGAAAACAAATTTTTAGTGTTTTAAAACACTAAAGTGTGCATGTAAAGTTCAAACCCATAGAAAAAATCTCATATTAATGTGAAATCACAGGAAAAATATATTTGAATTATTTTTTATGTGTTAAAGAAGATGACACATTAATTAGACATGTAATGTACTCTAATTGATTGAATAAGAATTTTTTAAAGATATAAAAGTCCATAAAAACATGCATAATGGGTTCAAAACCATGAAAATTCCATACAATTATTGTGAAATTATTAAAAAAACCATTTATTAATTTTTTTAATATAGAAAATTATTATGCACCAATATGTATTTTCATTTTCCCTAAATGACTAAAAATTCATTTTTAGTGTTTTAAAACACTAAAATGTGTGTGTAATGGTCAAAACCATATACAATGAACTTGAATTTATGTGAAATCATTGGAAAACTACCAATGAATTATTTTAGGCATGCACATGTAGATTACATGTTAATATGATATGTGATGTGCTTGGAATGACCAAATAAGTAGTTTTTAAAGATATTATTATCTTTAAAAACATACATTGGGGGGGTCAAAACCAAGAAAACACCATCATATTACAATAAAATCATATAAAACAACTGTTTATTAATTATTTTGAAATATATGAATTTTAATTGTGCTGATCTGAGTTTTTGTTTTCTTAGGTTGACCAAAAACACCTTTTTAGTGTTTTAAAATTTTTAAATGTATATATAATCATTAAGCTAATATAAAATGACCTCATATTGATGTGGAACCATAAAAAATTAATATTTTAATCATTTTTTATATGTATGAGAAGAAGTCACATAAATATGATGTGTAGTGTACTCAGAATAAATGAATGACTAGTTTTTAAAGATATGATTGTTTTCAAAAACATGCCTCAATGGGTAAAAACCAAGGAAAAACCTCTTATTATCAAAAAATCATAAGAAAACAATCATATATTGGTTCTTGAAATCTTGGAATGTATTATATACCTATATGAGATGTTGTTTACTCGCAATGATAAAAAAATCATTTTTAGAGTTTTAAAACACTAAAACTTGTGTGTAAGGATTAGTTCTATAAAAAATAACCTAATATTGATTAGAAATAATAGGAAAAAATTATTTTATTTATTTTTGATGTCTCTGAGTAGATGTAATTTCAATCCAATGTGAAGTGTGCTCGAATTGGTTGAATAAGTAGTTTTTAAATATTTTAAAGTATTAAAAAATGTGCTTCAGGTGGTAAAAACCAAGAAAAAACCTTGGATTAATATGAAATCATAAGAAAACAACTATCGATTAAAATTTAAAATGTACGAACTTAAATTAATCCTATTCGAGTTTTCATTTTCCTAGGAGGACTAAAAACACATTTTTAGTGTTTTGAAACCTTAAAACATGCATATAATGGTCAAAAACATATAAAATAACCTCAAATTGACATAAAATCATTAGAAAATAATCTTTGGGTTATTTTTAATCTGTATGAGTGTAAAAAACATCATTTCAACATGTATTATGCTCAGAATGACTGAATATTCAATTTTTAAAAGTATGAAATTCTTTAAAAATAGGTCAAAGTGGATTAAAATCATGGAAAAAAAATTATATTTTGTAAAATCATAATAAGAATACCATAGATTGGTTTTTCAAATTTAGGAATTGACACCAAGGCAATTTGAGTTTTCGTTTTCTCAGGATGACTAAAAATTTATTTTTAGTGTTTTTAAAACATTGAAACATATGTTTAATTTTTAAAAATGTGGAAAAAACCATAAAATAACGTGACATCATATAAAATCTATGTTTGAATTTTTTATGATGTCTATGAGAAATCGAAATTTTAATCCAGTAAGTGGTGTTCTCAAATTGACTAAATAAATGGTTTTTAAATATTTGAAAATCTCTAAAAACATGAATCATAAGGATCAAAAATAAATAAAAGGAGCTCATATTTCCATTAAATCATAGAAGAAAAACCATATATTTATTTATGAAATATAGTAACTCAATTAATTTCAATCGGAATTTTTGTTTTCTTAGGATGGATGTAAATGAAATTTTTGTGTTTTAAACACAAAAATTTGTGTGTGACCATTAAAACCACATAATAAAACTTCATATTAATCTGAAATCATAGGAAAAATATCATTGAACTATTTTTTATGTGTATAAGTTTATAGTATTTCAATTTTACATATGGTGCTCATGTATTGTGTAATGAAATTGGAAATTTAAATAATATCTATTTCCTAAGAAAATTTGTGTTATATTAATTTATACACAAAAAAATCATATCTCTTTAATAATGATCAATACACTAGTCATCTAAGAAACCAATAAAAATTACAAACATTACAACCAGACAAAAAATATTAAATAGAAAATCCAAAATGGGAAAATATGGATCACTCTAATCAATTAGAATCATCACCCTAACACTAAAGGAATAAAACAAAATGTTATAAAATTAAAATATATAACCTTAGTAGGAATTGTAGTGAATTTTTAATGAAATAATGAAGTGATATTTATAGAGTATAAAGGGAAATGTGACCATCAATATTTGACCATTATATGACAGTTTTTCAATATAACCATTGGAAAATTTGAGCGTTGGGAGCTATACCCATTTTTAATAATTTTAACATTATAATTAGAGTTTATAAGTATTAATAAAAATGGATAATTAATGAATAAAGAAGAAGTGATGGCCTCAACAATAGAATCATCCCATATGAAACCCATTTCTCAGAACTTAGTAGGGAGGTAGAATCACTGGGGTTTCCCTCAAAAAATCCCAAGGCGAGCTTCAATGAGTGAATCTAAAATGAAATATCCTACTAGAGAAGTTCAAGTTGGTGGAAATTACCACTCGGTCGATGTTAGCTGATTTTCCTGATGAATCTATCACCATAGCACATCTTATCTTTAGGTCGTATGCGTGTTTTATAAGGGGTTACGTGTCGAAGACTTAGTTACTTAAAGTGTAATTACTTTTTATAAACAAATTTTTATTCCATCAATTCAATTTTAAGAATTGTTTTTCTTAATAAAATAAATGTTTAATTGAGATGAAATTTGACAAATTCATTTTTCTGACACAAATAATACTTTTCAGAAAATATATAAATTTTCTAATAAACTAAGGTATTCCAAATAATAATTATTTTAATGAAATAATATGTTAAAACTATGTTATTTGAATATAAATGATAAAATAAATTTATTATGTCATATGAAAATTTAATTTGGAGAAATTTGACTATGCCTTACAACCTGAATTTTTAATAAATATGTATTTTTATATTTAAAAGATAAAATTATTATATTTATAGAATTATTTTTATAAAATAAACAACATTTTAGAAATAAGAACTTTAAAATTATGTTTTGGTGAATTTATGATAATTTTCCAAAATAATTTATTTTTTCATGAATAGTAAAAATACAGTTTCGGTTTTTCTGTATGTTTAATTACTTAATAATTATTTCAAAATCATTTAATAATTAATTAACCACAAACTATGACCTAGAATATATTATTTTATTAATATCTAATATTTTAATATATTTTAGTCAATTTCTAATCCCATAAATGAATTTCCAAAGTCTAAAATGGAAACTTTGACTTTAAAAACATCACAATGTGTAAAATTAACTTTTTCTTTTCCAAAATATGTAATATAAAATGATTATCATTTCTGGTGGATTTAAATAAGATAAAATGTGTCCCAAATGTCCAAAACCATGGGTAAGACAATGTTTTTTCATTTTCCAGAACATGGATTTCCATGGCCAATATTGGAAAATTATTAAACAAATCCTCCACTTTTTCTATAAATACCCACCCATTTCTCCATCTCCAATCACTAACAATACATAATATACAAATTTATAGTAGTGTTTCCTCCCACTAATCCGCATAAGGTTTCCTCAATCACCCAAGGTTCCATTCCTCAATATTTAGGTGTTACTCTTCAAGGTAATGGAATTACCCTTCCCTTCTATTTAATTCAAGAACCTATTTTTGTATATGTATTCTAAATGTTTTAGTCACTCTATTTTATTACACTATTTATCATACCATTAATTCCAAATTATTTTTTACTTATGGTTTACCCTTTCCCTCTCTCATTTTACCATTTCCTAAAACCACATTTTATACCTATTATACTGTTGAATTTACTTCTCAAAATTTCTCTCTTCTCCTTAAGATTTTATCATTTATTTGAATTATTTGGATATGAATGCCTTTTTTTCCCATTTTTATTCACCTAGATATAAAAATTATTTATTTTATTTTGGTATTTACACATAAGAAATCCACATTCCTTTTTAATGGGCTAAAAATGAATAGATAATCATATCATTAAGCACTTTTGAAATGCCATGATTTCAATAAGGAACTCATTCATTATTCTCTAATGGTTATTAATTAAAAGATTTAATATGTTATATGTGACTCAAATTAACTAATACATATGATGGGTGAACATTGATAGTTCTCCAAAGGATTGGGTAAATAATTTAATCTCTAGAGATTACATGTTTTATGATACCTTGGTTAATAACCTTGGTAATTTTCATTTATGACACCTTGGTGAAAAACATTGGCGATATGATTATGAATTCTCATTTAAAATTTTTATCCACATTTCCATGTTATGTTTCATGTTAATTATATTATTATATACCTCAGGATATCTTTTTCAACTCATATTATTATGTCTGATGTTCTTATTGATATTCCTCATAATCACATGCTAAATGTTTCCCTTATTTATTCCATTACTAGACCTCATGCTCACCCTTTTCCTTTGATCTCTTCCCCAGGTGATGATAGGTATTAAATATAATTTGGGATAAACCCATGAAGAATAATTTCAAGTTGATTAGAATATTTTTTTTATGTTTTCATGTATTATGCTTCTTATTTCCAAGAAACAAAACTTTAAAAGATTATCTATTTTGTACCATGAAATAAAATGATTATGTAATAAAGAGGAGGGATTCCATAGTATGTATAAAAGGATAGTTTAGTTATTTGTGGGAATTAGGAATATAAATCCTTATTATGAACCCTTGAAAAAAGTTCAAATATAGGAAAACATCCTGAAATTTTGATGAAGTATTAAATAACTGGTTTTTGAGAAAAGAAATACCTATCTGAATATGAACAAGTGGACGTGTCCTCGGCACATATATATCTAGGGTTAACTATAACGACCCATACTTTACATACATTGTTATTACTTAAAAATTTAAGCACACATATTACAACATATAACAAAACCATGAAAGGACCGTATAGTTATAGTGTCTTTAGAAACTGGGAAACATAAACAACTGGTTCATAAATAATCTACGTTGTATTCATTTATTTCATCATATCTAGAATCCATTTTGTCATATCCAACTTAATACCCTTCTTCCTGACCCGGGGAAAAGAAAACATAAAAAAGTGAGCTCAAATGCTCAGTAAGGGTAAACAAAAGAAATATCAATCATATCATATTCATAAGAACATAACATTTTGAATTATCATAATCTGCAAAAGAGATCATAATATCATAACATGGGATAAATCATAGTGGTGAAATGTAAATCCCAAAAATCATAACTTAGAACATGAAACTTTGTGTCACACACACATAATCATAGAAAATCATTTCATTTTAGTCAAGACACATTTCCAATACTATCATAGCGGACAAAGTCCATTACTGAACCGAGTTCACTCCTTGTTCCAGTCCTATATCACTGAACTAGATTAACTTACCATTCCAGCCATGTCTATATCATGAGATAGAAATCTTTACCCAATAAATTTAGGGGAGATATAGGTCCCACCCATCTCATAATGAAATCATTCTTATGTGTGCCACAAAATAATAGATCATACATCATAGCATAACCCATGTAAAAAAATGGGATTCTTAAACACCATGCCATCAAAAACATGATCCATATAAGATAAAAGGACATCATAAAAATTAATTCCATAATAACAGAATCAAATCAATGTAAAAATAGGGATAGAAACAGAACCCTATATTATCTTATATGGAAAATAATTTTGATAAAACACTTGAACTCCATTCTTGAAGAATATATCCTTTCTACTTCAAATTTTTTTTCATTTCATAACATGTCATACAATTTTAAACTAAAAGAAGTTGATTAAAGATAAACTTGAAAACATGTAAAGTAATATTTATGGAAATAATGTTCAAAAAAATCCATTCATGCCGTATAAGTTTAAAAAACATTCTTCTCGTACTTTGGCCGGAAAAGTCAAAAAGTACCTCGTACTAAAAAAGAAAAAATATTCCTTTTCATATCTTTTACTAAAAATCAAACGAAAGGGTAAAATTGGATTGAAAACAATTGTAGGTGGATAGAAATAATATTACATATTGAGGAAACATGGATGTGGATGGTAAATATTCCCCAGTAATTTCTGAAAGTATAAACAATCTCGGATAAAAATGAGATTGCGAGATTTTCCCTTACCTTAGGTACGATATGCTTTGTACATGTCCAAAAACTCATTTATAATTATTTAAATAATATCATTGACCTATTACAGAATCATACTCATTGTTATGATATCATATATGGTTCATATTCTTAGCTTCTATTAGTAATATTTCATTCCTACTTGTTATTCGGGTGTTTATTGCTTTATGTTCTTATGTGTGTTTTGTCGAATAAATTATTATTCTTATTTTTAGGTTATAGATACCTAATTTCAAGAATGATATTAGTGTAATATATATTCATATTTATTCATTCAATTCATTAATACAATCATTATGCAATGAAGATCATGTAGAACGAGTCACATCACATTGTGGAGACGGTAGGCCGTACGTACGCATGAGTGATGATATTGTTCCCATGATCGTGGAAGTGTATTTAATTCTATGTATACTATTTCAGAATGAATATCACTTTAAAATAATCATATATAGTTATTCTTTACAACATTTATACCCATCCAAGTAAGGTGGTGGTGGAAAACAGATTACACCACGGCGTGAAGACGATATTCCGTACCTGTGATTTCATTTTCCATAGGATGGATAGAAGGTGAAATAGGGTTGTTTCATATTTATAATAACATATCAGTATATTAGTGATACTGATGCTATTACTTCATAATTAAACAACTAACGAAGAAGAAGTAGAAGAAGAAATAAATTTGGAAGAATTGGTAATAGATATTACCTCTTCTTCGACACGCCTCTTTTAAACCACCTCTTAGGGAACTATGATTGGTCTTTGAAGTAGACCAGAACCTCTAGGATATTTCTAGGGAAGTGGAGAAGATAAATTTTCAGGGGTTGTCCAAGCTTTAAGGCTCAAAGTGGTGTGATGAGGATAAGGAGGAGGTGACCTTTTCTAAGGGAGGGGAGTGTCACCTTTGGAAAGTGTGAAAATACTATTTTATTATAAAATTATATTCAGTTTCTAAAATGTCAAAAAATCATTAATGATGAATATAAGATGACCCATGGTCGAAATAAAGTCATCCAATCATAATTGGACTTGTTTTGGAAAATATTTTAATCATTATAATCTTATTTATTTAAATCATTTACTAATGAGGTAAATACTGCATCATTATTGTGTCAAAAATAATTTAGTATATTTGATGTCTAAAAATTATAAAAAAAATATCATCATGTAGGAAATAGTTTTATATTTACAATGATTATTTATAGTTGAAAATTTAATTTATATAACCCCTTATAAAAATTAATTAGTAAAAGATTTTTGTTAATGTCAATTTTGTCTTTACATTAAATTAATTAATCCAAATTGTCATTATCACTAACAAGTGACTCAATGGAGTCCCAAAATAGACCCAAGGATTCCCGTGGTCGGCCAATACACATCCAATAAGTTTAGGGAAAGTGTAAAGGTAATTTTGAATTATTTTAATATTATTTTAACCTTGAATTGCCCTATTTACCTTTAACCACAGTAAATAAAAATTACCGTAATTACTATTAATAATATAAAAATAAATAAATAAAAGTAACCTATTAACATAATTTGGACCCACTGATTCCAAATATGGAATCCCTTTTTCAAAATTCAAAACATGGAAGTTCCAGTAATTAATTTAAAATTAATCTCATTGTTAAGAAAATAGGTTTTAAAATTTAAAACATTGCCAAAGATTGAAATGTTTTTACCTATGAATTCAATGTAAAATTAATGCTAACACTAATAGAAAATGTATCTTTTCCAACGATTTTATACCAACAATTCAAAAGAACCATTGGTAAAGGTGTGATTAGGGAATATTTCCCCAACAGTTTGAAGAAACCATTGGGAAAATGAAAGTTGGGAAGGCTTTCCCCAACGGTTTGAAGAAACCATTCGGGAAAGAGTAGTCTTTACAAAAGGTTTGAAGAAACTGTTGGGAAAGCATAGTTTTTCCATTCTCACCCTAAAGTTTTTATGAAACCATTGGGAAAATTCACCCCCAAATACCCCTAAACTCTCCCCGACTCCCCCAGAACCTCCGAGACCGCCCAGAATCAGATCCCCCACCTCAGAAGCGGCCGACCAGGTAAATCTTCCATCTGCAACTCCCCCATTCAGGTTAGATTCTTTCAAATTATTCTCATATTAGTTAAATATATCCTCTTATTTTCAACATTTATCCATTTATTTCACTATTTATCCATTTATCATGTAGTTTTCCCTTTTTCCAAGGATTTTGGAAAATTTTATGATCCATTATAATCCCTTGATGAATGGTGTACTCGAATCACTATATCAATGTAAACAATATCAAATTAATGTTTTAATTAATCATTTTTAGGGTTTTCATTAATGGTTGCATTAATGTTTTATTTCAATTAATGTTTTCATTAATGTTTTCGTTAATGTTTTCATTAATTAAAGTTCTTTCTTGTGTGTATGATTTTTTTCTATTTGATTTGGGTGTGGGGGGGGGGGGTGTCTGAGCGGTAGGGGCTGTACGGG